>CAXKVX010002051.1:0-28352 GCA_964058865.1 Eleocharis quinqueflora | reverse complement strand
CGTCCTACAATAATTATGTCCAAGTGTGAATGGTACAACTAACACACGTTGTTGCCATAAATAAGGAAAATGGTAGAGCAGATTGCGAGTGCAAAGGTTTTGAGTTCCAAGGACTTCTTTGTTCATATGCTCTTGAGGTGATGCGACATGTTGAGTGTTGGCTTGAGCTCATCTTGATATGACAATTTGCAAAACAATCACAGTACTAACATTTGCACAAGTATAATTTTGATTAGTGCAGGTTAAACATATGCAATTGACTTTTTGAAAGTCACCAACATGTTGTACAACTCAAGACAAGCAAAATGATACAAGAAGCAAACAAAACGGAGGAGGACAAAGCCTTGTGTTACAACAATGCTTAAAGAACCATTATAACGGGTCAGAAGACATCATAACGAGTTCCCATTTGTCATAATGGATCTCTGGCAAGATGACCCACAAGTCAAAATATTTGGAGCTAGAAAAATCGAGCCATGCGTTATAGTAACACTTCCCATAAACGTTATAACATATTCCAACCCATTATAATGGGTTCCTCATCTATTATAACCATTTCTTGTTGAAGAGGGCCCAAGAGTCGGCTCTAGAGAAGATCAAGGGCATTTTTGGAAACTGTCCAAATCGTTATAACGGGTTTCCAAGTATCTGTAATGGGTTGCATAGTTTTCATAAACTTGAAGCGCAGATTCAAGGATTCAAGAGCTGGGAAGTCATGTGCTTGTATATACAGATCCTTTTCTTCCCAAAAGATCAAGAAAGCTATTTTCCAAGTTTTCAATCACTCAAGAGTAGGGTGCAAACGAGTCAAACACGATTGAGCTGAACAAGGTTCAAGCTCATCTCGAGATGTTAAAGAGTCGAGCTAGCTCGTCTCGCTACCAGGTTGCGAGCTGAAAGAGCCATCTCGAGGTTGTCTCGTTTATAACTCGAGCTGGCTCAACTCGTATCGTTTAGATCATGAACATCTCAACAAACAAAAAATGAAGCTGTCAAGCTGTAACGACCGAGTTGATAACGAGATTTTGACGAGTTGAACGCGAGCGAGCCACGAGTTATGAATATTTCTTGCGTCCTACTCAAAAGCACTTACAAGAGCACTAAAGTTTCTCCAGCAAGCATCCAAATCATAGTGTTTATGATAGCCATTGTCTAATCACCTAATCATCTATTCGAGCTAGTTTCTTCTACTTTCTTGTCTATTGTGTAGTCATTACAAGGTTTTTTATCCGAGTTGTGTTGTCAATTGGGTCATTCTTTGCTCAGAGTTGTGTTGTCAATCACAGTCTTTTTGGTTACCTTGCAAACTTGATGTTGCCCATTCCAAGGATCTTGGAGCCTTTTGGATAGGCTCCCTTTTGTAAAATACTTATTATTTATAGTGTTATCTCGGCCTGGTGTAGAATCGGGGGTCCCACGTAGTAGGTCTTGAGTTGCTGAATCACATTATATTGCGTGTTCTTTACTTTTTTCTCTTGCTCTCGCTTTCTCTATATTTCTTGTAAAATCTGGTTAACCAATTAAATTGCACCAAAACTTGTAAAATTGCTAGGTGATTAAGATCTTGGCTATCTTGTATACACACTTTCGCATAATTGTTACCAAGGTCATATATTTTAACACGTGGTATCAGAGCTCCAAGTTCATACCTAGCAATTCTTGATCATTGTTGACCTAATCTGGTGAAATGACACCTTCGAAATTTGTATAAGAGCCATCGATTTTTTATGTAGAAAGTAAGAACTTCTCATGATTGGAAGAAGTACATGGTTAGCTACCTTAGTTGAATTGAGCTATGGGATATTATTGAGATTGGTTATGTTAGAATGAGATCCTAAGGTCAAGTGCTAGTGCAGAAGCATTTTGAACAATTACAATTCGAACTTTTAGATCTTAATCAGTTAGCTAAAATCATAAGCAAGCAAGTACTAACAGGAATTGAGCAAATCAAGATAAAAAAAACTACAAGTAGAGTAAAAGACCGAGAGAGAGTAAAGAGCAAAGAGCAAAGAGCAAAGAGCAAGAGAATACAAGAACACGCGATGTAACATGGTTCGACCTACAAACAAACTAGGTATGCATCCACAGTACTCCCGGAACCAAAACTTCCTTTCGAGACCGAATCCACTAAATAATAAGAGTTTTTACAATCGCGGAATCTATCTTTGGTTTCTTCTCACATAAGCAAATCAATCTTAGATTCCTAAACATATATGCAAGGGCTACACCACTCTACAAGGTAAAAGGTCTAATTGACAACACAATTAAGAATAGTGATGCACTACTTGACAACACAATGTAGCACACCAAAAGGCTAACAAAGCTAGCAAACAAGTGTTCTCGAATCGACGATTAGATGATTGAAGCTATCCTAATTTTCTCAAGTTTAGGTAGCTGTAGGAGAATGCTTTAGTGCTCTTTCTGATGCTCAATTATGTGCTTGAAAACTTCGAGAGGGTTTGCATCCACAGTACTCCCGGAACCAAAACTTCCTTTCGAGACCGAATCCACTAAATAATAAGAGTTTTTACAATCGCGGAATCTATCTTTGGTTTCTTCTCACATAAGCAAATCAATCTTAGATTCATAAACATATATGCAAGGGCTACACTACTCTACAAGGTAAAAGGTCTAATTGACAACACAATTAAGAACAGTGATGCACTACTTGACAACACAATGTAGCACACCAAAAGGCTAACAAAGCTAGCAAACAAGTGTTCTCGAATCGACGATTAGATGATTGAAGCTATCCTAATTTTCTCAAGTTTAGGTAGCTGTAGGAGAATGCTTTAGTGCTCTTTCTGATGCTCAATTATGTGCTTGAAAACTTCGAGAGGGTTTGCATCCACAGTACTCCCGGAACCAAAACTTCCTTTCGAGACCGAATCCACTAAATAATAAGAGTTTTTACAATCGTGGAATCTATCTTTGGTTTCTTCTCACATAAGCAAATCAATCTTAGATTCATAAACATATATGCAAGGGCTACACTACTCTACAAGGTAAAAGGTCTAATTGACAACACAATTAAGAACAGTGATGCACTACTTGACAACACAATGTAGCACACCAAAAGGCTAACAAAGCTAGCAAACAAGTGTTCTCGAATCGACGATTAGATGATTGAAGCTATCTTAATTTTCTCAAGTTTAGGTAGCTGTAGGAGAATGCTTTAGTGCTCTTTCTGATGCTCAATTATGTGCTTGAAAACTTCGAGAGGGTTTTCATGATCTTCTTGGTCCGCATCTCCAAGGTATATATAGGCTTGTCACTTATTAATATCTTGCAGTATTGAAATCTTGTTCATGCATTACATAATAGGGAACCCATTACATAACCCATTGTAACGGGTTGGAAGCTTCCAATTTTGCCCTTCTCTACTTGGTTCACCGATATATGGACCCTTCTGAGCAGGAATCCATTGTCATGGGTTGGGAGCCCGTTATAATGGGTGAAGAACCCGTCGTGACGGGTTGGTGATGCGTTATGGCAATGAAAGCTTCTGGAAAAACCTTTGTCTTCAGCACTTCTCCTCTTTAATTTGTTACAATGTATTGGGAATCCATTGTGACGGGTAGGCAACCCGTTTTGATGGGTTGAGGACCCATTGTGACGGGTTGTCCATGTGTTATGGTAACACATGGCTCTAGAAAGATCCAAATGACTTGCTCTTGATGTCTTTGTGATTGTCTTGACGTGTACATGCATATTTGAACCTTTTCATCATCAATATGTACATGTATAAATATGTGATTCATCAAAACTCAATTGTGCAAGTAGAAATAATAGGGCAATTCACAAATCAATAAAGAGCAAGAGTAATAAAGAGAGAGAGAGAGAGAGAGAGAGTAGAGAGCAAGAGCAATCAAGAGATCTAAAAGAACATGCGATGTAACGTGGTTTGACCTATCAATCAACTAGGCCTACGTCCACGGGACTATCGAAACCAAATCTTCATTTCGGGACCGATTTCACTAACAAAATATGTGTTCTTTATAAATTCGGAACCGATACTTGATTTCTTCTAAAGAAGCAAATCAATCTTCAACTCCTAGACCAATGTAAGGAGCAACACCACACTACACGGTAAACAGTTCGATTGACTACACAGTGAAGGACCGGGATGCACTACTTAACAACACAAATGTAATGTACCAAAGGCTAGATCCTAGCAAAAGAAAAGTTCTCAAATTGATAATTAGACCATGGGTGCTATCCTAATGCTTTAATGTTTAGGTAGCTGAAGGATAACGCACTTTTGCTCTTTCTGGTGCTCAATTAGATGCTTGGAAGCTTGTGAGGGGTTTTAGGTATATAGGTTGACACCTTGATGAACCCATTATAATGGGCACTTCTTGGAGTCTTGAAAACCTTGGATTTGTGCTGGAGCGTTACAGGATCTCCATGACGTCTTGATGAACCCGTTATAATGGGTTGTGCACATTCCAAAACTGCCTTTATGTGCTTCTTTGGCTGTCTTGTGGGCCAACTTGAGCAGGAACCCGTTACAATGGGTTGTGAGGCGTTACAACCCATTGCTTGAGCGTTACATTAACGTTGTGCTCTGTATTCTTTTACTGCCCAACATCTTCTCCTTCTAACCCGTTGTGACGGGTTGCTGACCTGTTGTGACGGGTTCAAAAGCATTATGGTAATGTTGTGCTCTGTGAATCCTCCTCTTGATGTCTTGAGCATGTCTTGACTTGTGTTGAGCATGTTTGAGCCTGTGCAACACCATGTTGTACATGTGTTAAACTGCAATTTCACCGAAACTCATGTGCAAGGTTAGTACTGATTTGTTTTGCAAATTGTCAAATAAGAGATGAGTTTAATCCAACAATTTTTTCAAAGACTAAACCAACTTGTATAGGGATTATATGTGGCGAGAATTGTGTGGCAGCGCGTGTTGAACAACGAAATTCCATATGAAAAAACACTTCTTTATTAAATGCTTCTTTTCCAACCTTCTTTATTAAACACTTCAGTTCCCTGCGAGGATAAAAAAAAAGTCTATATGAAAAACATCAAGCATGATTCAATGAAGAAACAAAAGAAATCGAACCAAAATTGTAATTATAACCTTTCTAATGCATACATCCAATGAAATTGGGAAGGAAACTAAATATTATATTTATGGATGAAACTTTACAATATAGCTCTTCTCTCTTATAAGAGAAATTGAACCTAAAAATAGAATAAACTAGAGCCACATTTTCTACTTTTGGTCGCCAAAGAAAGTGTGCCTAAATCAAGGAATAAGACCCCTTCCAAAATTCTATAATTGTTCCATGTATTTACCTTTTTTACAAATTAAAAATAATCATTTCTTCACTTAAGTTCTAAAAAAAAAACAAAACATTTTATTTACGCTTTTTTATTCATCTTAATAAAGCAATATTTCTTTAATTAAGTATTTTTTTAGATAATTACTTAAGATACTAGATAGTTCAGTGTATAAACGAAATCAATCATTGTATAAACAAAATTCCATTAATGAAGACGTTTAGCTTTTTGCAGAACAAAATGAAATAAATAAATGTCGTTAGCTAGCGTAGATTCATATCTTTAGCTAGGATAATTTGCACTAAAGGTCGGCCGATTCAAGAAGAGAGAAAGACATGTTTGCTATCATAGATTCATATCTTCAACTAGGGTAACTGGCACAAATACTAGAGTAAATTATTCGCTAGAGCCTCCGTGGAGCACTCTAACAAATAATTTTGCGGTAGCCTAGCAATTAATTATTTTGCTGGAGCCACTCTACACCCTAGCGAATCTCATATTTTACTCTAGCAAATAAGTCGTTTTCTTGTAGTGGAGATAATAGAGATGCTAACTGACATGGCACCAACTAAGTGTGACAGGATGTAATAGAAGATCAGGACTCTCTCTCAACTCACAACACCCATGTCTACACCAAGATGAGCCACAACCAGATCCTATGTTATAACAACAAGTTAGTTAGAGCATTTGTATAGAATTAGAAGCTTATATATAGATAGGAACTGTGTTGTAAACATATCAATCAAGAAATAAAAATCACCCTCTTTCATTTATTGTTCTCCTTGTCTCTGTTCTTTACATCCTCTTTCTCTTTTTTTTTATGGTATCAGAGTTGAGAAGGCTCACGCCATCGATACAAATCAATCCTCCATTACTCTCAACTCAACAATGGCGATTTCAACATATTATGTTATCCCCCTCAATCTTCCCATTTCCACAAAATTAAACCAAACCAATTATCTCACATGGAAATCTCAGATCCTACCTATACTCCATGTTTACAATATAACAAAGTTATCTATTCATCCGCTCCACCCTCAAAAATCAATGCAGCAGGCTCAATTACAGTCAATCAAGAATTCACAAATTGGCATCGGCAAGATCAGTTATTGCTAGGATGGATTCGATCTTCCCTCACCGAGGTGATTTAAGCTCAAGTCATCTCGTGCTAAACCTCAGCCGAGATCTGGAACAGTCTCCACGCGACCTTTTCTTCCCCGTCTCAAGCGAAACTGCTCGATCTATGCCAACAGCTTCAAACTATATCAAAAGGAGCCGATTCTTATACTGAGTATTTGACCAAGATTCGAAAAATAGTTGATGAGCTGAGTTTCATTGGGTCTCCAGTAAGTGATGATGATCTAGTTCTTGCAGTACTTAATGGTCTCGACGTCGACTTCAATCCCTTCATCGTGGTGATCACCACTGTGAGTCGAAAAGACACCGTGACCTTCGCTGAGCTCCACGGCATGCTTCTAAGCCATGAAGCTTTACTCCTCAACCAGTCGTCTTCTTCCTCTCTTCCGTCAGCCAGCACTCCTCAAGTGTTCTTAGCGAAGACAGGCTTCAAGAATTGATTCAACACTAGGCCACAGAGACAGAACTCAATTCTTGGGCCAAGCCCACGTTGCCCTTTCAAACAACCTCAGTCTTCACCAAACCCTGCAATTAATTTCCAAAACTCCACAACCCAAAACCCAACAGCCAGCAATTCAGTCCACAATGCTGCAATTACTTTCCAAAACTCTCAAAGACCTGTTGGACCGAGATTTAAAAGAAATTTTGCCCCAAAAGTTGATGCTACTTGTCAAATATGTTCAAAATACGGTCATATAGCCAAAAATTGTTGGTTTAGGTTTGAGCAAGAATCAAAACCCTCTTTTCAAGCATTTGTGGCTCAACCTTTTGCACCACAACATCCTCCAAATGAATGAGTCTTGGACTCGGGTGCTACAAATCTTGTAACAAGTGATATCAATAATCTCTCCAATTTTTATGAGTATAACGGACCCGATTCACTCCAAATTGGAAATAGTAATGGACTCTCTATTCTCCACATTAGTTCTTCTTCTCTCTCAATTAATGGTACTCAACTTGTGTTAAAAGAAGTTTTACATGTGCCTTGCTTTTCTAAAAATCTCATTAGTCTTTCAAGACTATTATTTGACAATCCTTCTCTAATCTTTGAATTTGTCTCTTCTTCTTGTATTCTAAAGAACCACCACACCAAGAAGGTCATTCTTCAAACATCAACCACTAATGGACTCTATACTCTTTCTCCACATCTACCACAAGCTCTTCTTGGTACAAGAACCTCCAAAAATAAATGGCATGATCGACTTGGTCACCCTTCTAAAGACACAACACTTGATGTAGTCAAGACTTTTTCATTACCTTGTGATTCTAGTAGATTCAATATATGTCATTCTTGTTGTATGGCAAAATCACATTGATTATTCTTCTCTCATTCTCTCTCTTTTTCTAGTTCTCCTTTAGAACTTGTACATTATGATGTATGGGGACCATTTCAATAAAATCTTCGAATGGATTTCGCTATTACATCATTTTTGTTGATGATTTTCTCGTTTCACTTGGGTCTATTTTATGTCAAATAAAAGTGAGGTTACAAAATTTTTTACTTCATTCAAAACACAAGTTGAGAATCTTCTCTCATCTCAAATCAAGATTCTTTAAACCGATGGTGGAACCGAATACAAACCCATTCTTACTCACTTTCAACAAATTACTCATCAAACTTCTTGCCCTTACACGCCTCAACAAAATGGACTTGCGGAAAGGAAACACCGTCATATCATAGAACTCTCTCTAGCCATGATAACACAAGCTCATCTACATCTCCAATTTTGGGATGAAATGGTCTCAAATGTCGTTTATTTAATAAATAGGTCACCCTCATCAAAATCTCAAATACCATATACCTCTCTTTTCAACAAACAACCCGAATACTCATTTTCAAAGACCATTGGGTGTCTATGTTTTCCTTATACAAGACCCTACAATGAACATAAATTAGAGCCACGATCCATCCCTTGCCTTTTTCTTGACTATGCTCTCAACAAAAAAGGATACAAATGCTTAGACCTCTCAACTCACAAGATTTATGTCTCACGACATGTACAATTCGAATGGTTACCACTCATAAATGAAGTACTCTGATAAAAAACACTTCTCATAATACGATAAGATGCTTTATGGTACTTTCTTTAAAGGTTAGCACCCATAAATTAAGTACGCTGATCAGAAACACTTATCATTGAAGCATAAGAAGCTTTGTGGTGTTTTCATAAATGGTTACCACCCATAAATGAAGGAATCCAATCTGAACACTTCTTGTAGTAGGATAAGATGCTTTGTATGTTTTCTTTAATGGTTACGACCCATAAATGAAGTACCCTGATCAGAAACACTTCTCATAGAAGTATAATATGCTTTGTGGTGTATTCTTGAATGATTACACCCATAAATGTAGTAATCCGATCTGAAATACTTCTCGCAGTAGGATAGATGCTTTGTGGTGTTTTCTTTAATGGTTACCACCCGTAAATGAAGTAACCAGATCTGAAGTACTTCTCAGGATAAGATTATTTGTGATATTTTCTTTGTAGGCTACCACCCATAAATGAAGTACTCAGATAAGAAACACTTCTCGTATTAGCATAAGATGCTTTCTGGTATTTTCTTTAAGGGTTATGACCCATAAATGAAGTAATCTGATCAGAATTACTCAAAAATCAAGTACTCAGATATGAAGCACATAAAGTGGCAATCTATGCTTCTTTGTGGTGTTTGGTGAACATTTACAACACTTAAATGAAATACTTGCAGACGAAACTCTTCTCGTAGTAAGATATGATGCTTTGTGGCGTTTTCATGAAACTTTACCACCCGTAAATGAAGTAATTCGATCTGAAATATTTATCGTAATAGGATAAGATGCTCTGTATTGCTTTCTTTAATGTTTACCATCCTTAAATGAAGTACTCGGATATGAAGAACCTAGAGTAGTAATCTATGCTCTTTTGTGGCGTTTTAGTGAAAGGTTACCACCTTTAAATGATGTATTCATAGAACAAACACTTCTCGTAGTATGCTAAGGTGCTTTATGGGGTTTACTTGAAACATTACCACCCATAAACTAAGTAATTCATTCTGAAACACTTTTCGTAGTAGGATAAGATGCTTTGTGGTGTTTTCTTTAATGGTTACCACCCATAAATGAAGTACCCTACTTAGAAATACTTCTCAAAGAAGCACAAGATGCTTTGTGGTGTATTCTTGAATGATTACCACCCATAATTGAAGTAATCAGATCTGAAATACTACTCGTAGCAGGATAGATGCTTTGTGGTGTTTTCTTTAATGGTTACCACCTAAAAATGAAGTATCTTGATCATAATCTTTCATAAATTATGTACTCGGACATGAAGCACAAAGATTGGTATTATATGCTTCTTCGTGGTGTTTTAATGACTGGTTACAACACTTACATGAAGTAATCGGAGAATAAACTCCTCTCGTAGTAAATTATGATCCTTTGTGTGGAGTTTTCTTGAATGGTTACAACTCATAAATTAAGTACTCTAATCAGAAACATTTCTCATAGTAGAATAAGATGCTTTGTGTTGTTTGGTTTGATAGTTACCACTCTTAAATTAAGTACTCAGATAAGAAATACTTCTCGTAGTAGGATATGATGCATTGTGGAGCTTTCTTGAATGGTTACCACTCATAAATGAATTACTCTGATAAGAAATACTTCTCATAATACGATAAGATACTTTATGGTATTTTCTTTAAAGGTTATCATCCATAAATTCAGTACTCTGATAAGAAACACTTATCATTGAAGCATAAGAAGTTTAGTGGTGTCTTCTTGAATGGTTATCACCCATAAATGAAGAAATCCAGTCTGAAACACTTCTCGTAGTATGATAAGATGCTTTGTAGTGTTTTCTTTATTGGTTGCGACCCATAAATGAAGTAATATGATCATAATCACTCATAAATCAAGTACTCAGACATGAAGCACATAAAGTGACATTCTATGCTTCTTCGTGGTGTTTTGGTTAATGGTTACAACACTTAAGTGAAGTACTCGGAGAAGAAACTCTTCTCGTAGAAAAATATGGTACTTTGTGGTATTTTCTAGAAACGTTTCCACCCATAAATGAAGTAATCACATCAGAAACACTTATCATAATAGGATAAGATGCTTGATTCTGTTTTCTTTAATGTTACAACCCTTAACTGAAGTACTCGGACATGAAGAACATGGAGTGGTAATCTATGTTCTTTTTTGGTGTTTTAGTGACAGCTTACCACCGTTAATTGATGTATTCGTAGAACAAACACTTCTCATAGTATGATATGATGCTTTGTGGGGTTTTCTTGAAACATTACGACCCATAAACGAAGTAATTCGTTCTGAAACACTTCTCGTAGTAGGATAAGATGCTTTGTGGTGTTTTCTTTAATGATTACCACCCATAAATGAAGTACCCTGATCAGAAACTCTTCTCAGACAAACATAAGATGCTTTGTGGTTTATTCTTGAATGATTACCACCCATAAATGAAGTAATCAAATCTGAAATACTTTTCGTAGTAGTATAGATTCTTTGTGATGTTTTCTTTAATGGTTACGACCCATAAATGAAGTACCCTGATCAGAAACACTTCTCATAGAAGCATAAGACGCTTTGTGGTGTATTTTTGAATGATTACCGCCCATAAATGAAGTAATCAGATCTGAAATACTTTCAGGGATAAGATGCTTTGTGATATTTACTTTAATGGTTACCACCCAAAAATGAAGTACTTAGATAAGAAACACTTCTCGTATTAGGATAAGATGCTTTCTGGTGTTTTCTTTATGGTTTATGGCCCATAAATGAAGTAATCTGATCAGAATTACTCATAAATCAAGTACTTAGATATGAAGCACATAAAGTGGCAATCTATGCTTCTTCGTGGTGTTTTGGTGAATATTTACAAAACTTAAATGAAATACTTGGGGACGAAACACGTCTCGTAGTAAGATAAGATACTTTGTATTGTTTTCTTTAATGTTTACCACCTTAAATAAAGTATTCAGAATGAAGAACCTAGAGTGGTAATCTATGGTCTATTGTGGTGTTTTAGTGAAAGGTTACGACGTTTAATTAATGTATTCGTAGAACAAACACTTCTCGTAGTATGCTATAATGCTTTGTGGGGTTTTCTTGAAACATTACCACCCTTAAACAAAGTAATTTGTTGTGAACACTTCTCGTAGCAGGATAAGATGCTTTTTGGTGTTTTTTTTAATGGTTACCACACATAAATGAAGTACCCTAATCAGAAACACTTCCTAGAGAAGCATAAGATGCTTTGTGGTGTATTCTTGAATGATTACCACCCATAAATGAAGTAATCTGAAATACTTCTCGTAGTAGGATATATGCTTTGTGGTATTTTCTTTAATGGTTACCACCAATAATTGAAGTACCTTGATCATAATCATTCATAAATTAAGTACTCGGACAAGAAGCACATAGAGTGGTATTCTATGCTTCTTTGTTTTGTTTTGGTGATTGGTTGCAACACTTAGATTTAAGTAATCGGAGAACAAACTCTTCTCGTAGTAAATTATGATCCTTTGTGGAGTTTTTTTGAATGGTTACAACTCATAAATTAAGTACTCTGATCAGAATTACTTCTCATAGTAGTATAAGATGCTTTGTGGTCTTTGGTTTGATTGTTACCCCCATAAAATGAAGTACTCAGATAAGAAACACTTCTTGTTGTAGGATATGATGCATTGTGGAGTTTTCTGGAATGGTTATCACTCATAAATGAAGTACTCTGATAAGAAACACTTCTGATTGTACGATAAGATGCTTTATGATATTTTCTTTAAAGGTTAGCACTCATAAATTAAGTACTTTGATCAGAAATACTTATCGTTGAAGCATAAGAAGCTTTGTGGTGTTTCTTGAATGGTTACCTCCCATAAATGAAGGAATCCAATCTGAAAGTTGGAGAAGATGCTTTGTGGTGTTTTCTTTAATGGTTACGACTCATAAATGAAGCAATCTGATCAGAATCACTAATAAATCCAGTATTCAGACATGAAGCACAGAATGTGGCATTCCATGCTTCTTTGTGGTGTTTTGGTGAATGGTTAGAACAATTAAGTGAAGTACTCAGAGAAGAAACTCTTCTAATAGAAATATATGATGCTTTGTGGTGTTTTATTGAAACCGTACCACCCATAAATGAAGTAATTACAACTGAAACACTTATCGTAATAGGATAAGATGCTTGTATTGTTTTCTTTAATGTTACAACCCGTAACTGATGTACTTGGACGTGAAGAACCTAGAGTGGTACTCTATGATCTTTTGTGGTGTTTAAGTGAAAGGTTACCATCCATAATTGAAGTATTCGTAGAATAAACACTTCTTGTAGTAAGATATGATGCTTTGTGGGGTTTTCTTTAATTGTTACCACCCATAAATAACGTAACCAGATAAGAACAATTCTCATAGAAGTATAAGATGCCTTGTGGTGTTTTCTTGAATGGTTACCACCCATAAACGAAGTAATCGGATCTGAAATACTTCTCGTAGTAGTATAAGATGCATTGTGGTGTTTTCTTTAATGGTTACGACCCATAAATGAAGTAATCTGATCAGAATCACTCATAAATCAGCTACTCAGACATGAAGCACATAAAGTGGCATTATATGCTTCTTCGTGGTGTTTTGATGAATGGTTACAACACTTAAGTGAAGTACTCGGAGAAGAAACTCTTCTCATACAAAGATATGATGCTTTGTGGTGTTTTCTTGAAACGTTACCACCCATAAATGAAGTAATCGCATCTGAAACACTTATCGTAATAGGATAAGATGCTTTATTATGTTTTCTTTAATGTTACAACCCTTAACTGAAGTACTCGGACTTGAAGAACCTAGAGTGGTAATCTATGCTCTTTTGTGGTGTTTTAGTGAAAGATTACCACCTTTAATTGATGTATTCGTAGAACAAACACTTCTCATAGTATGTTATGATGCTTTGTGGATTTTTCTTGGAACATTACGACCTATAAATGAAGTAATCAGACCTAAAATACTTCCCGTAGCAGGAAAAGATGCTTTGTTGTTTTTCTTTAATGGTTACCACCCGTAAATGAAGTAATCAGATCTGAAATACTTCTCGTAGTAGGATGAGATGCTTTGCGCTATTTTCTTTATTGGTTACCACCCATAAATGAAGTACTCAGATAAGAAACACTTCTCGTATTAAGATAAGATGTTTTCTAGTGTTTTCTTTAAGGGTTGTGACCCATAAATGAAGTAATCTGATCAGAATCACTCATAAATCAAGTACTCAGACTTGAAGCACATAAAGTGACAATCTATGCTTCTTCGTGGTGTTTTGGTGAATATTTACAACACTTAAATGATGTACAAGGAGAAGAAACTCTTCTCGTAGTAAGATAAGATGCTTTGTGGCGTTTTCTTGAAACGTTACCACCCATGAATGAAGTAAACCAATCTGAAACACTTCTCCTAATAAGATAAGATGCTTTGTATTGTTTTCTTTAATGTTTATCAGCCTTAAATGAAGTACTCGGACATGAAGAACCTAGAGTGGTAATCCATGCTCTTTTGTGGTGTTTTAGTGAAAGGTTCCCACCTTTAATTGATGTATTAGTAGAACAAACACTTCTTGTAGTATGCTATGGTAATTTGGGGGGTTTTCTTGAAACATTACCACCCATAAACGAAGTAATTAATTCTGAAACATTTCTCGTAGTAGTATAAGATGCTTTGTGGTGTTTTCTTTAATGGTTACCACCCATAAATGAAGTACCCTGATCAGAAACTCTTCTCAGACAATCATAAGATGCTTTGTGGTTTATTCTTGAATGATTAACACCCATAAATGAAGTAATCAAATCGGAAATAATTTTCGTAGTAGTATAGATTCTTTGTGGTGTTTTCTTTAATGGTTACCACCCATAAATGAAGTACTATGATCAGAATCATTCATAAATTATGTACTCGGACATGAAGCACATAGAGAGGTATTCTATTCTTTTTCGTGGTATTTTGGTGACTGGTTACAACACTTAAATGAAGTAATCGGAGAACAAACTCTTCTCGTAGTAAATTATGATCCTTTGGTGTTTGGTTTGATGGTTACCACCCTTAAATGAAGTACTCAGATAAGAAATACTTTTCATTGTAGGATATGATGCATTGTGGAGTTTTCTTGAATGGTTATCACTAATAAATGAAGTACTCTGATAAGAAACACTTCTCATAGTACGATAAGATGCTTTATGGTTTTTTCTTTAAAGGTTAGCACTTATAAATTAAGTACTCTCATGAGAAATACTTATCATTGAAGCATAAGAAGCTTTGTGTTGTTTTCTTGAATGGTTACCACCCATAAATGAAGGAATCCAATCTGAAAGTTGGATAAGATGCTTTGTGGTGTTTTTTTTTAATGGTTACGACTCACAAATGAAGTAATCTGATCAGAATCACTCATAAATCAACTACTCAGACATGAAGCACAGAACGTGGCATTCTATGCTTCTTCATGGTATTTTGGTGAATGGTTAGAACAATTAAGTGAAGTACTCGGAGAAGAAACTATTCTAATAGAAATATATGATGCTTTGTGGTGTTTTATTGAAACCTTTCCACCCAGAAATGAAGTAATCACATTTGAAACACTTATCGTAATAGGATAAGATGCTTTATTTTGTTTTCTTTAATGTTACAACCCTTAACTGATGTACTCGGATGTGAAGAACCTAGAGTGGTAATCTATGATCTTTCGTGGTGTTTAAGTGAAAGGTTACCATCCATAATTGAAGTATTCGTAGAACAAACACTTATCATAGTATGTTATGATGCTTTGTCGACTTTTCTTGGAACATTACGACCCATAAACGAAGTAATTTGTTCTGAAACACTTCTCGTAGCAAGATAAGATGCTTTGTTGTGTTTTCTTTAATGGTTACCAACCATAAATGAAGTACCCTGATCAGAAACACTTCTCATAGAAGCATAAGATGCTTTGTGGTGTATTCTTAAATGATTACCACCCATAAATAAAATAATCTGATCTGAAATACTTCTCGTAGTATGATAAGATGCTTGGTGGTATTTTCTTTAATAGTTACACCCCATAAATGAAGTACTCATATAAGAAACACTTCTCGTATTAGGATAGGATGCTTTCTGGTGTTTTCTTTAAGGGTTATGACCCATAAATGAAGTAATCTGATCAGAATCACTCATAAATCAAGTACTCAGACATGAAGCACATAAAGTGGAAATCTATGTTTCTTCGTGGTGTTTTGGTGAATATTTACAAAACTTAAATGAAGTACTTGAAGGAGAAACTCTTCTCGTACTAAGATATGATGCTTTGTCGCATTTTCTTGAAAAGTTACCACCCATAAATGAAGTAATCCAATCTAAAACACTTATCGTAATAGGAAAAAAGATGCTTGTATTGTTTTCTTTAATGTTACCACCCTTAAATGAAGTACTCGGACATGAAGAATTTAGATTGGTAATCTATGCTCTTTTGTGGTGTTTTAGTGAAAGGTTACCACATTTAATTGATGTATTCGTAGAACAAACACTTCTCGTTGTATGCTATGGTGCTTTGTGGGGTTTCTTGAAACATTACCACGCATAAACGAAGTAATTCGTTCTGAAACACTTCTTGTAGTAGGATAAGATGCTTTGTGATGTTTTCTTTAATGTTTACTACTAATAAATGAAGTACCCTGATCAGAAACACTTCTCAGAGAAGCATAAGATGCTTTGTGGTGTATTCTTGAAAGGTTACCACCCGTAAATGAAGTAATCAGATCTGAAATACTTCTCGTAGTAGGAGAGATGCTTTGTGGTGTCTTCTTGAAAGATTACCACCCGTAAATGAAGTAATCAGATCTGAAATACTTCTCGTAGTAGGATGAGATGCTTTGTGTTATTTTCTTTATTGGTTACCACCCATAAATGAAGTACTCAGATAAGAAACACTTCACGTATTAAGATAAGATGCTTTCTGGTGTTTTCTTTATGGGTTGTGACCCATAAATGAAGTAATCTGATCAGAATCACTCATAAATCAAGTACTCAGACATGAAGCACATAAAGTGGCAATCTATGCTTCTACGTGGTGTTTTGCTGAATATTTACAACACTTAAATGATTTACTTGGAGAAGAAACTCTTCTCGTAGTAAGATATGATGCTTTATGGCGTTTTCTTGAAACGTTACCACCCATGAATGAAGTAAACCAATCTGAAACACTTATCCTAATAAGATAAGATGATTTGTATTGTTTTCTTTAATCTTTATCACCCTTAAATGAAGTACTCGGACATGAAGAACCTGGGGTGGTAAGATATGATGCTTTGTGGGGTTTTCTTGAAACGTTACAACCCATAAACGAAGTAAAACGTTCTGGACCACTTCTTGTAGTATTATAAAATGCTTTGTAGGGTTTTCTTTAATTGTTACCACCCATAAATAAAGTAACCTGATCAGAAACAATTCTCATAGAAGTATAAGATACTTTTTGGTGTATTCTTAAATGATTACCATCCATAAATAAAGTAATCTGATCTGAAATACTTCTCATAGTATGTTAAGATGCTTTGTGGTATTTTCTTTAATAGTTACCACCCATATTGGTTACCACCCATAATTGAAGTACTCAGATAAGAAACACTTCACGTATTAAGATAAGATGCTTTCTGGTGTTTTCTTTATGGGTTGTGACCCATAAATGAAGTAATCTGATCAGAATCACTCATAAATCAAGTACTCAGACATGAAGCACATAAAGTGGCAATCTATGCTTCTACGTGGTGTTTTGCTGAATATTTACAACACTTAAATGATGTACTTGGAGAGGAAACTCTTCTAGTAGTAAGATATGATGCTTTGTGCCGTTTTCTTGAAACGTTACCACCCATGAATGAAGTAAACCAATCTGAAACACTTATCCTAATAAGATAAGATGCTTTGTATTGTTTTCTTTAATCTTTATCACCCTTAAATGAAGTACTCGGACATGAAGAACCTGGAGTGGTAAGATATGATGCTTTGTGGGGTTTTGTTGAAACGTTACCACCCATAAACGAAGTAAAACGTTCTGGACCACTTCTTGTAGTATTATAAAACGCTTTGTAGGGTTTTCTTTAATTGTTACCACCCATAAATAAAGTAACCTGATCAGAAACAATTCTCATAGAAGTATAAGATACTTTTTGGTGTATTCTTAAATGATTATCACCCATAAATAAAGTAATCTGATCTGAAATACTTCTCATAGTATGTTAAGCTGCCTGTATTGTTTTCTTTAATGTTTACCGCCCATAAATGAAGTACTCGGACATGAAGAATCTAGAGGGTAATCTATGCTCTTTTGTGGTGTTATAGTGAAAGGTTACCACCCGTAAATGAAGTAATCTGATCAGAAACAATTCTCATAGAAGTATAAGATACTTTTTGGTGTTTTCTTGAATGGTTACCACCCAAAAATGAAGTAATCGGATCTGAAATACTTCTCGTAGTAGGATAAGATACTTTGGGGTGTTTTCTTTAATGGTTACGACCCATAAATGAAGTAATTTGATCCGAATCACTCATAAATCAGCTACTCAGACATGAAGCACATAAAGTGGCATTATATGCTTCTTCGTGGTGTTTTGATGAATGGTTATAACAATTAAGTGAAGTACTCGGAGAAGAAACTCTTCTCATACAAAGATATGATGCTCTGTGGTGTTTTCTTGAAACGTTACCACCCATAAATGAAGTAATCACATCTGAAACACTTATCGTAATAGGATAAGATGCTTTATTATGTTTTCTTTAATGTTACAACCCTTAACTGAAGTACTCGGTCATGAAGAACCTAAAGTGGTAATCTATGCTCTTTTGTGGTGTTTTAGTGAAATGTTACCACCTTTAATTGATGTATTCGTAGAACAAACACTTCTCAGAGTATGTTATGATGCTTTGTGGATTTTTCTAGAAACATTACGACCCATAAACTAAGTAATTTGTTCTGAAACACTTCTCGTAGCAGGATAAGATGCTTTGTTGTGTATTATTAAATGATTACCACCCATAAATAAAGTAATCTGATCTGGAATACTTCTCGTAGTATGTTAAGATGCTTGGTGGTATTTTCTTTAATAGTTACCACCCATAAATGAAGTACTCATATAAGAAACACTTCTCGTATTAGAATAGGATGCTTTCTGGTGTTTTCTTTAAGGGTTATGACCCATAAATGAAGTAATGTGATCAGAATCACTCATAAATCAAGTACTCAGACATGAAGCACATGAAGTGGAAATCTATGTTTCTTCGTGGTGTTTTGGTGAATATTTACAAAAACTTAAATGAAGTACTTGAAGGAGAAACTCTTCTCGTACTAAGATATGATGTTGTGGCATTTCTTGAAACGTTACCACGCATAAATGAAGTAATCCGATCTGAAACACTTATCGTAATAGGATAAGATGCTTGTATTGTTTTCTTTAATGTTTACCACCCATAAATGAAGTACTCGGACATGAAGAATTAGAGTGGTAATATATGCTCTTTTGTGGTGTTTTAGTGAAAGGTTACCACATTTAATTGATGTATTCGTAGAACAAACACTTCTCGTAGTATGCTATGGTGCTTTGTCGGGTGAAACATTACCAAGCATAAACAAAGTAATTCGTTCTGAAACACTTCTCGTAGTAGGTAAGATGTTTTGTGATGTTTTCATTAATGGTTACCACCGATAAATAAAGTACCCTAATCAGAAACACTTCTCAGAGAAGCATAAGATGCTTTGTGGTGTATTCTTGAATGATTACCACCCGTAAATGAAGTAATCAGATCTGAAATACTTCTCGTAGTAGGAGAGATGTTTTGTGGTGTTTTCTTTAATGGTTACAACCCGTAAATGAAGTAATCAGATCTGAAATACTTTTCGTAGTAGGATGAGATGCTTTGTGGTATTTTCTTTATTGGTTACCACCCATAAATGAAGTACTCAGATAAGAAACACTTCTCGTATTAAGATAAGATGCTTTTTGGTGTTTTCTTTAAGGGTTGTGACCCATAAATGAAGTAATCTGATCAAAATCACTTATAAATCAAGTACTCAGACATGAAGCACATAAAATGGCAATCTATGCTTCTTCTTGGTGTCTTGGTGAATATTTACAACACTTAAATGATGTACATGGAGAAGAAACTCTTCTCGTAGTAAGATATGATGCTTTGTGGCGTTTTATTGAAACGTTACCACCCATGAATGAAGTAAACCAATCTGAAACACTTATCCAAATAAGATAAGATGCTTTCTATTGTATTCTTTAATGTTTATCAGCCTTAAATGAAGTACTCGGACATGAAGAACCTGAAGTGATAATCTATACTCTTTTGTGGTGTTTTAGTGAAATTTTCCCACTTTAATTTATGTATTCGTAGAACAAATACTTCTCATAGTATGTTATGATGCTTTGTGGATTTTTCTAGAAACATTACGATCCATAAACGAAGTAATTTGTTCTGAAACACTTCTCGTAGCAGGATAAGATGCTTTGTTGTGTTTTCTTTAATGGATACCACACATAAATGAAGTACCCTGATCAGAAACACTTCTCATAGAAGCATAAGATGCTTTGTGGTGTATTCTTAAATGATTGCCACCCATAAATAAAGTAATCTGATTTGAAATACTTCTCGTAGTATGTTAAGATGCTTGGTGGTATTTTCTTTAATAGTTACCACCCATAAATGAAGTACTCATATAAGAAACACTTCTCGTATTAGGATAGGATGCTTTCTGGTGTTTTCTTTAAGGGTTATGACCCATAAATGAAGAAATGTGATCAGAATCACTCATAAATCAAGTACTCAGACATGAAGCACATAAAGTGGAAATCTATGTTTCTTCGTGGTGTTTTGGTGAATATTTACAAAACTTAAATGAAGTACTTGAAGGAGAAACTCTTCTCGTACTAAGATATGATGCTTTGTGGCATTTTCTTGAAACGTTACCACCCATAAATGAAGTAATCCGATCTGAAACACTTACCGTAATAGGATAAGATGCTTGTATTGTTTTCTTTAATGTTTACCACCCATAAATGAAGTACTCGGACATGAAGAATCTAGAGTGGTAATCTATGCTCTTTTGTGGTGTTTTAGTGAAAGGTTACCACATTTAATTGATGTATTCGTAGAACAAATACTTCTCGTAGTATGCTATGGTGCTTTGTGGGGTGAAACATTACCACGCATAAACGAAGTAATTCGTTCTGAAACACTTCTCGTAGTAGGATAAGATGTTTTGTGATGTTTTCATTAATGGTTACCACCGATAAATAAAGTACCCTGATCAGAAACACTTCTCAGAGAAGCATAAGATGCTTTGTGGTGTATTCTTGAATGATTACCACCCGTAAATGAAGTAATCAGATCTGAAATACTTCTCGTAGTAGGAGAGATGCTTTGTGGTGTTTTCTTTAATGGTTACAACCCGTAAATGACGTAATCAGATCTGAAATACTACTCGTAGTAGGATGAGATGCTTTGTGGTATTTTCTTTATTGGTTACCACCCATAAATGAAGTACTTAGATAAGAAACACTTCACGTATTAAGATAAGATGCTTTTTGGTGTTTTCTTTAAGGGTTGTTACCCATAAATGAAGTAATCTGATCAAAATCACTCATAAATCAAGTACTCAGACATGAAGCACAAAAAATGGCAATCTATGCTTCTTCGTGGTGTTTTAGTGAATATTTACAACACTTAAATGATGTACATGGAGAAGAAACTCTTATCGTAGTAAGATATGATGCTTTGTGGCGTTTCCTTGAAATATTACCACCCATGAATGAAGTAAACCAATCTGAAACACTTATCCTAATAAGATAAGATGCTTTGTATTGTATTCTTTAATGTTTATCAGCCTTAAATGAAGTACTCGGACATGAAGAACCTGGAGTGGTAATCTATTATACTCTTTTGTGGTGTTTTAGTGAAAGTTTTTCACCTTTAATTGATGTATTCGTAGAACAAACACTTCTTGTAGTATGCTATGGTGCTTTGTGGGGTTTTCTTGAAACATTACCACCCATAAACGAAGTAATTCATTCTGAAACACTTCTCGTTGTAGGATAAGATGTTTTGTGGTGTTTTCTTGAATGGTTACCACCTATAAATGAACTACCCTGATCAGAAACTCTTCTCAGAGAAGCATAAGATGCTTTGTGGTGTATTCTTGAATGATTACCACCCATAAATGAAGTAATCAGATCTGAAATACTTCTCGTAGTACTATAGATGCCTTGTTGTATTTTCTTTAATGGTTACCACCCATAAATGTAGTACTCTGATCAGAATCATTCATAAATTATGTTCTCGGACATGAAGCACATAGAGAGGTATTCTATTCTTCTTCGTGGTGTTTTGGTGACTGGTTACAAGACTTAAATGAAGTAATCGGAGAACAAACTCTTCTCGTAGTAAATTATGATCCTTTGTGGAGTTTTCTTGAATGGTTACAACTCATAAATTAAGTACTCTGATCAGAAATACTTCTCCTAGTAGGATAAGATACTTCTCGTAGTAGGATATGATGCATTGTGGAGTTTTCTTGAATGGTTACCACCTATAAATGAAGTATCCTGATCAGAAACACTTCTCATAGAAGCCTAAGATGTTTTGTGGTGTATTCTTGAATGATTACCACCCATAAACGAAGTAATCAGATCTGAAATACTTCTCGAAGTAGGATAGATGCTTTGTGGCGTTTTCTTGAAACGTTACCACCCATAAATGAAGTACTCTGATCAGAATCATTTATAAATTAAGTACTCGGACATTAAGCACATAGAGTGGTATTCTATTCTTCTTCGTAGTATTTTCGTGACTGGTTACAACACTTAAATGAAGTAATCGGAGAACAAACTCTTCTCATAGTAAATGATAATCCTTTGTGGAGTTTTCTTGAATGGTTACAACTCATAAATTAAGTACTCTGATCAGAAATACTTCTCATAGTAGTATAAGATGCTTTGTGTTCTTTTGTTTGATGGTTCCCACCCTTAAATGAAGTACTCAGATAAGAAACACTTCTCGTTGTAGGATATGATGCATTGTGGAGTTTTCTTGAATGGTTATCACTCATAAATGAAGTAATCTGATAAGAAACACTTCTCATAGTACGATAAGATGCTTTATGGTATTTTCTTTAAAGGTTAACACTCATAAATTAAGTACTCTGATCAGAAATACTTATCATTGAAGCATAAGAAGATTTGTGGTGTTTTCTTGAATGGTTACCACCCATAAATGAAGGAATCCAATCTGAAAGTTCGATAAGATGCTTTGTGGTGTTTTATTTAATGGTTACGACTCATAAATGAAGCAATCTGATCAGAATCACTCATAAATCAAGTACTCAGACATGAAGCACAGAACATGGCATTCTTTGCTTCTTCGTGGTGTTTTGGTGAATGGTTTGAACAATTAAGTGAAGTACTCAGAGAAGAAACTCTTCTAATAGAAATATATGATGCTTTGTGGTGTTTTCTTGAAACGTTACCATCCATAAATGAAGTAATTACATCTGAAACACTTATCGTAATAGAATAAGATGCTTTATTCTGTTTTCTTTAATGTTACAACCCTTAACTGATGTACTCGGACGTGAAGAACCTAGAGTGGTAATCTATGATCTTTCGTGGTGTTTAAGTGAAAGGTGGTATCCATAATTGAAGTATTCGTAGAATAAACACTTCTTGTAGTAAGATATGATGATTTGTGGTGTTTTCTTGAAACGTTACCACCCATAAATGAAGTAATCACATCTGAAACACTTATCGTAATAGGATAAGATGCTTTATTATGTTTTCTTTAATGTTACAACCCTTAACTGAAGTACTCGGACATGAAAAACCTAGTGGTAATCTATGCTCTTTTGTGGTGTTTTAGTGAAAGTTACCACCTTTAATTGATGTATTCGTAGAACAAACACTTATCATAGTACGTTATGATGCTTTGTGGGGTTTTCTTGAAACATTACGATCCATAAACGAAGTAATTCGTTCTGAACACTTCTCATAGTAGGATAAGATGCTTTGTTGTGTTTTCTTTGTTGGTTACCACCCATAAATGAAGTATCCTGATCAGAAACACTTCTCATAGAAGCATAGGATGCTTTGTGTTGTATTCTTAAATGGTTACCACCCATAAATGAAGTAATCAGATCTGAAATACTTCTCGTAGTAGGATAGATGCTTTGTGGTATTTTCTTTAATGGTTACCTCCTATAAATAAAGTACTCGGATAAGAAACACTTCTTGTATTTGGATAAAATGCTTTTTGGTGTTTTCTTTAAGGGTTATGATCCATAAATGAAGTAATCTGATCAGAATCACTTGTAAATCAAGTACTCAGACATGAAGCACATAAAGTGGCAATCTATACTTCTTCGTGGTATTTTGGTGAATATTTACAATACTTAAATGAAGTACTTGGTGAAGAAAATCTTCTCGTAGTAAGATATTATGCTTTGTGGCATTTTCTTGAAACGTTACCACCCATAAATGAAGTAATACGATCTGAAACACTTATCGTAATAGAATATGATGCTTTGTGTTGTTTTCTTTAATGTTTACCACCCTTAAATGAAGTACTCAGACATGAAGAACCTAGAGTGGTAATCTATGCTCTTTTGTGGTGTTTTATTGAAATGTTACCACCTTTAATTGATGTATTCGTAGAACAAACACTTCTCTAGTATGCTATGATGCTTTATGGGGTTTTCTTGAAACATTACCACCCATAAACGAAGTAATCCAATCTGAAACACTTCCGTAGTAGGATAAGATGTTTTGTGTAGTTTTCTTTAATGGTTACCACCCGTAAATGAAGTACCCTAATCAGAAACACTTCTTATAGAAGCATAAGATGCTTTGTGGTGTATTCTTGAATGATTACCACCCGTAAATGAAGTAATCAAATCTGAAATATTTCTCATAGTAGGATAAGATGCTTTGTGGTGTATTCGTTAATGGTTACGACTCATAAATGAAGTAATCTAATTAGAATCACTCATAAATTAAGTACTCGGACATGAAGCAAATAAAGTGGTATTCTATGCTTCTTCGTGGTGTTTAAGTGAATGGTTACATCACTTAAATGAAGTACTCGGAGAATAAACTCTTCTCGTATTAAGATATGATACTTTGTGGAGTTTTCTTGAAAGGTTACTAGTCATAAATTAAGTACTTTGTTCAGAAACACTTCTCATAGTAGGAGAAGATGCTTTGTGGTGTTTTGTTTGATGGTTACCACTCTTAAATGAAGTACCAGATATGAAACACTTCTCATAGAAGCGTTTGATGCTTTGTGGTGTTTTCTTGAATTTTTATCACCCATATATGAAGTAAACGGATCTGAAACACTTCTCGCAATAGGATTAGATGCTCTGTGGTGTCTTCTCTAATTGTTACCACCCATAAATTAAGTATTCTGATCTGAAACACTTCTCATAGTAGCATAAGATGATTTGTAGTGTTTTCTTGAATTGTTACCACCCATAAATGAATTAATCAAATCTGAAACACCTCTCGTGGTAGGATAAGATGATTTGTGGTGTTTTCTTTAATTGTTACAACCTATAAATGAAGTACCCTGATGAGAAACACTTCTCATAAAAGCATAAGATGCTTTGTGGTATTTTCTTGAATGGTTACCACCCATAAATGAAGTACTCTGATTAGAATCACTAATAAATTAAGTACTCGGACATGAAGCACATAGAGTGGTATTATATGCTTCTTCGTGGTGTTTTAGTGATTGGTTACAACATTTAAATGTCCTCGAAGAAGAAACTCTTCTCGTAGTAAGATATAATGCTTTGTGGTGTTTTCTTGAAAGGTTACCACACATAAATCAAGTACTCTAACCAGAAACACTTCTCGTAGTAGGATAAGATGCTTTGTGTGTTTTCTTCATCGTTTATCGTCCATAAATGATGTACTCGAACATTAAGAACATAGAGTTGTATTATATACTTCTTTATGGTGTTTTAGTGAATGGTTACCGCCATTAAATGAAGTACTCGAAGAAGAAACACTTCTCGTAGTAGGCTAAGAGGCATTGTGGAGTTTTGTTGAAATGTTACCATCCATAAAAGAAGTAATTCGATCTGAAACACTTTGTAATAGGATAAGATGATTTATGGTGTTTTCTTTAATGCATACCTCCCTTAAGTGAAGTACTCGGACATGAAACACATAGAGTGGTAACCTATGCTCCTTCGTGGTGTTTTCATGAAAGGTCACCACTCTTAACGAAAGTATTAGGAGGACAAACACTTCTCGTAGTAGGCTATGATGCTTTGTGGGGTTTTCTTGAAATGCTACCACACATAAATGAAGTAATTCGTTCTGAAACACTTCTCATACTTGGATAAGATGTTTTGTGGTATCTTCTCTAATGGTTACCACCTATAAATGAAGTATTGATCAGAAACACTTCTCAATAGCATAAGGTGCTTTGTGGTGTTTTCTTAAATTGTTACCATCCATAAATGAAGTAATCGGATCAAAAACACTTTTCGTAGTAGGATAAAATGCTTTGTGGTGTTTTCTTTAATGATTACGACCCATTAAGTAATTTGATCAGACTCACACATAAATTAAGTACCCGACATGAAGCATATTATGTGGTATTATATGCTTCTTCGTGGTGGTTTGGTGAATGGTTAGAACACTTAAATGAAGTACTCGGAGAAGAAACTCTTCTCATAGTAAGATATGATGCCTTTTTGAGTTTTCTTGAAGGGTTACCACCCATAAATGGAGTACTTTGATCAGAAACACTTCTTATAGTATGATAAGATGTTTTGTGCTATTTTCTTTAATGGTTACCACCCATAAATGAAGTACTCAAATAAGAAGCACTTCTCATAGTAGGATAAGATGTTTTATGGTGTTTTCTTTAATGGTTACGACCCATAAATGAAGTAATCTGATCAGAATTAGAGTACTCGAACATGAAGCACATAGAGATTTATTCTATGCTTCTTTGTGGTAATTCGTAGAAGGCTATGATGCTTTGTGGGGTTTTCTTAAAATGTTACCATCCATAAACGAAGTATTTGGTATGATATGATGCTTTGTGGGTGTTTTGGTGAATGGTTACAATACTTAAATGAAGTATTTGGAGAAGAAACTCTTCTTATAGTAAGATATGATGCTTTGTGGAGTTTTCTTGAAAGGCTTCCACTCATAAATGGAGTACTCTAATCAGAAACACTTCTCATAGTAGGATAAGATGCTTTGTGGTATTTTCTTTAATGGTTACCACTCATAAATGAAATACTCAGATAAGAAACACTTATCGTAGTAGGATAAATGCTTTGTTGTATTTTCTTTAATGGTTACCACCCATAATTTAAGTACTCTGATCAGAATCACTCAAAAATTAAGTACTCAAACATCAAGCACATAGAATGGTATTTTATGTTTCTTCATGGTGTTGTAGCTACAAACTACAATCTTTTGCTTTGAGTTAGTCTCTCTTCATTCACCTTCCTTTCAAATTATATTCCCCCTTTCACTAGCTTGGTAAGGAGGCCCTTCTCTTTAGAGAGAACTTGGTGAAGGTTTTGATATATGACTTCGCTTGACTCAAACTTATAAGGTGGATTAAATGAAGATTGAGCCGGTAGTGCCAAGGTTTTAGTTGAGGTTGTGCTCTTAACTTCTTTGTGATTCTCCTCGTGTGAGCAAAGTTGAGCGTACATCTCTTCGGGTTGATAGGTAAGTCCTTTAGCTAGGACTTCTATGGAGCTCACTACACCATCCCAACCGGGCTTTTTGGACACCATCCTCAAGAGTTTACCTACAAAATTTTCATCACAAATGTTAGATCCTACTTCAACGAATTCATTTCTCAAAGATACGAGTCTAATGGTAGAGACTTTTAAAGGACTCGTTATCTTTAAACTTCATGTTTTCTAACTTTGTTGCTAATCCGACCTTTCGAGTCTTTTTCATATGTTCATCCCCTTCATACCTAAGGACTACTAATGCATTCCATATTTCCTTAGCATTAGAGGAATGTGTGAGAGATAAGGCAATTGACTCATGAATAGAACTTAAGATGGTATTCATAGCATTGTCATTAGTGTACTTAAGTTCTTTTGATTCTTGTGTAAGGGTAATACCATCTAACTCATACTTTGGTATCGAACCATCTTCAATTATTTTCCGAAGTTCAAGAAAGATAAGATAGTTCACCATACACCTTTTTCAATATGAAAAGTTCTTGCAACCTACTCCAAAGACCGGGGGTTCTTTTACAAATTTCAATTGAGTCATATTTCACAGAATCAAGAACTAACAAGAATTTTATGCTTAGCTAGGTATGAACCTATGTGCTCTGATACCAATTGTTAGAAAATTAGGAGTTGGAGCTTAATGCGCAAGACTTAGGTCAATTCAATATGCGGAAGCGATTTCAATTCAACTTAAATCTTTTATACCTTAATCACCTAACCAAGTAATAGAGCAATCTCAAGAACTAATTGAGAAAATCACAAAAATTAAGAGCAAAGTACTAAAAAGAGAGAGAGAGAGTAGAGAGAGTGAAGAGAGAGCAATCAATAACAAGTGAACACACTAGGTAATGTGGTTCAGCCTATCAAAAGAACTTAGGCCTATGAGTCTCCCGGAATAAAGTCTTCTTTTCAGGCCGATTTCACTATAAACGAATATCTTTTACAAATTGCGGAGCCGATATTTGACTTCTTCTACACAAGTAAGTCAATCTTCTTCTCCTAGACCAATGCATAGGACAACACCTTAATACACGGTAAAAAAGGTCTGATTAACAACATAATCTAGGACAGTGATGCACCACTTGACAACACAAATGTGATGCACCAAATAAGGGTTTTGTTCTCGAATAGACAATAAGAGAATAGTAGCTATCC
>CAXKVX010002050.1:0-16747 GCA_964058865.1 Eleocharis quinqueflora | reverse complement strand
GCTACAGTCCGGCAAAAAAAGAAACTAAACAAGGACTTCCAAGGAGACTGAATCAATGGAATGCTTATGCACAATTTTCTGATTATGCTTACTTTTGTATGATTTCATATATATATATATCAATTTTAAATATATCATTTTAATGATAGTTTGCTTGTAGAATATATCATTCTGATTTGACAGATTGGTATCTTTCTTGTGCTCGGCAAATCATGCTCAAAGACAAAGAAATATCAATTCGCCTAAATATCAAGCCTGCACATCAAGTACCTAAATATCAAGCCTACTGGTAGCATGAAAATGAGGTACAGGTACCGAAGTGGTATTACATAAGTTAGCAGTAAGGTATTTGGGGGGTGCATACCAATTTCAATGGACCATATTCTTGAGGAACTGGCTAAAGTACAGTAAGGTATTTGGGGGGTGCATACCAATTTCAATGGACCATATTCTTGAGGAACTGACAACTTTAGCGCCTCATTCCAAACTGGGTTCAGATTCTTTTTTATAACAGAAGTTTGCGCTTTCTGCATACAAAATAAACATATGAAATGGATATTATAATAAGATGTAACTTATGGTCAATGTAGTTCAAGCAACCGAATGCCTAATTGTGCCTAATTGCTAAGAAATAATGAACTACGCGAATGGTTATCATGTCCTCCAAATATCTCAATATCTAGCAGCGGGTGTAAAGAAAATTCCTTTTCTTGTTTTTTTTGCATACAATACAGAAAGTCTTAATATTTGATGAAAAAATAACATTTACTCTCCAATATTGAAGCAAAAAAAGAAAATAGAACTACCTGTTGTCCTAGAGTGAGAACGACATATGGATCACTGCTACGAAAATCTCTAATTGCTAAATTTGTGCCCTTTTTTACTTTGACCTCCAGAATCCCTATGAATTCTATCATTCCAACCTGTGACAGCAAAGAAAAGCCCAATTGAGAGATCAATTGAAATATTTTCCACTCTTAGTCGCACACCGCTAGTCATGCTCTGCATCAATAGCGTTTATTACCATTATGTCTTCAAATTAAATGCACTTCTACAAATTTTTAATCTAATACCTCGCTTTTGAAGCTTTGAGAAGCATGACTGTGTTTGGATTCCTTGACAGAACCTGAGGAGCTCACTGAAGAACCAATGCGGAGGCTTGGTTTCACAAATTCTTGTGTTTCATATTTTGCTCTGTGAGTCAGGAAAGAAAGAATTAGACATGCGCCATTAGATGTTACTGGAGCCATTGCATATAGAAACGTTTATGCCCTTACCCAACTATGTAATCTATGTGCACCTATGTTCACGTTTTATGAACCTCGAGGACCTGGAATGTTCCAACAGGTATGAAAGGGAACCCTGGTACTGAATTTTACATCAGAACACAAGAGAGGTTCCTTCTCCACAGTACTAGACTATTCATAAACAGATCTCATTATAATGGTTTAGTACACACTTCATGACATATACTTATTACCAACATTGAGTCATGAAGATTTGACACTATAGCACGACATGGTACTGTATGAAACAGGTAATAATAAGGCGTCAGTACCTAATGAAATCAGTGCGTTCCTCAATGCTCGAACTAGCAGTGGGCTTGGGGTAATCCTTGGGAAGAAATGCCTCGTAAACTGTATTGGCATATGCGTTGCCTCCAACCTGTAACATAGACTCTATCTGGTCCTCTGTCCATTCATCTAATGTTACAGAAAGCACCTGAAACAAGGATAGAGGATACATAGTTACCTAAAACCCAATAAAACCAATTTTATCATGCCCCCCCTCCCCACAGCAACAGAGCCTTTTGTCCCAAACAAGTTGGGGTAGGCCGTAGGCTAGAAATGAAGCCCATATTGGATTTCATTTCCATAAGATTGCATGAATTTTTATGTTGGCTCGCCAAGCCTATCACAACCCTCCTCCTCCACACCCCCACCCCCCACCACCACCCCCCCCCCCCCCCCCCCCAAAAAAAAAAAAAAAGAAAGAAGAAGAAGCCCGTCTTAACGGCTTTAAACACCGAGATTGGTAACCAGTAGTTTCTACCATTTAAGATCGACATATTTGCCCCAGCTTCTGAAGTTTGTTTTTTTTCTATGAGCAGAATTAATTTATTAAGCTAAAGATTGCAGCACTTATTATGTCGCTAATTCATTCTTGGATTTGCAGTTGAAAGGAACCGATTCATGAGTTCTTTCCGGTCAATGTTGCATGATTCCAAGACAGGTGCAAGGACAAGAGGAGGTTGATCCAATGCTGGAGCTGGAGATAGAGAAAGTACAAACTGGATCCTCGGTGATGGTGCGAGCATAGATATGATCTTTTACAGAATGTTGATTATTTTCACAAACTTAGATATTCTGGTTCAACAATTACTGACTATGGTGTTATATTGTTAGACATTGCTTTCAGTATGTTAGTTTTTGTGTGTGTGTGTGTGTGTCATTCAATGAAGTGTGGATAGGATGGTTAAAACTTAACAAGATATACTGTTTATATTTATGTGAGATGTATGTTATGTTGGTGGAATTGATATCTTTTTCAAAGTAGTTGTGGGGACTAAAACACGTTCAATAATTTTAAACAAGTATTACATTTGTACCACTCTTCTAGAAAAAAATGCAAAGGAAACTAAATTTCTGATTCCATGAGACAGGGCTATTTCAGTCATTTTTTTACTTAATCTTAATTATGATGCTAACACTGTATAGCAAAAAACCTCCCTTTAAATCTATTGACAATAGCTGAAATGCATAAAAAAATGCATGATATTTCCTTGTTAAAAACCCTAACAAACGAGCATTTACTTAGTTTACTTTCTGAATAATGACAAGGGCTATATTACTATGTCCCTTAAGTACCTTGGAGATATGTGTGCCAAGACTCCGATGCACGCCAGAACATTTAACGCATACAAAGACCCCTATATTAGCAGACCTGTACACAGGTATGCAGATAAGTTGGAAAACTTTCGAGAGAGAGGGAAAGAGAGAGAGACTAACGCACAACTAGTACAAATAAGTATAATTGGTATGCTGTCAACGCATTCTAATGGTCAGGGTTGAGTGTCACTTATACTTACGCCCATTTAGGATCAGGGGCTCCACAGTCTGCACAGATGCGACTCTCACTTCTGAGCAACAACTCCTTCAATTTCCTCTTCTTTTCTGTCAAAATAAAGATAATCATAACAAAAGTCATAAATATAAAATAAGACATGAATACTAACAAAAGGGGTTTGAATCACATTTAGCAATTAGCATCGTACTGATTTTTTTTTTGTTCAAAGCATCATACTGTTAGCAATTCCAGGCAGCAACCTAACGAGAGTAATCAACTGGAATTGTACGTTGCTATTGGTTGTAACATGCAATTCAATCCTTTGAACCTTTCCATTCACCAATTAATTATACATTCATAGCCATAGGTAATTACCTGAAGATGCCTTTTCTTTGAAGGAATTCATCCTTTGTTCCAAAACAATTGAATCACAAAAAAACAACTCAACCTGATAAAAGATAACAGATTAACATAGATCAGAGTTATGATATTTTTATTTTAGTAACAGTATCCATTTTTACTGCCGGACTTCATCAAATGCTGGAAACAACAAAGGATGGGATAATTGGTTTATTAGCTCCTATTGTTTAGGAGAGATATCTAGATTGACTATAAATTTCGCAAAAATTGAGAAGAGTAGAAGACTATATGTTGTCGATCTTAAAAACCATGAAGGGAGAAACAACTGGACATTGCAATTAGTTAAAACCACGACTAGATTTATCAAAAGAAGAAGTAAAAAAAAAAACTAAAAAAAAGAAAATTTTGACCCTCTGTCGATGAAAACAATCAGTAAACAACGTAGACGAATTATTACCAGGAATTGGTTGCTTTCAAATGGGATCGATGGGGATCTCCAAATTCGACGAATCGATGATAGTCACAGCGTCGTTGCATAAGCAGCAATAAATTGGGAATCGGAGAAATTGGATATATCCATATAGGCTGATTGGATGACACGTAGAAGTGGCCATATACGCGGTATATGGGATCCGATAACTTGTATCTCTGTCTAATCCTCTCTCCATTTTTTATTTTGTCAGATAATACTGGAAATATCGGGCCGTTTTTTAGGGATCGGACGATTGATAATTAGGATCAGTGGATCGGCTTCCCACGCTGTCCTCTTTACTTTTGTGAGATGGAAACAGAAATAAACCGTCCGATCTAAACTAGGAGGTTTTGAAGTTGAGATCCGAGCTTTCAATTCATGAGATTACCGGAGAGGATAGAGGAGCTGAATCTCTGGTCTCCAATGATGAATTCGTGCTTCAATTCTTCCGCTCTCCATTGTACCGACAGATGTCATGTGCCCCCTCGCCAAGAACCCGCTACAACAAATGAATGATCTGGATCGATCGTCAGCTTGCTTCGCGATCGACTGTCAACGATGAAAATCAAGAGGACATTTATACTTTGACATGAATTTTGATGCAATCAGTGAAAATCGGACGATTCAGACGTTGCGCTATACGTTCCGCGCAGCACCAAATCCGATTCCCCCTCGCCAATGCTCTTTACTTGCTCAACGTTCATAACTTTCTTCTTCTTTTTTAAATTTTTTTTTAAGTGAGTAACAACAATTTTGTGTTTTAAATGTTTGATAATTTTATGTATTTTTGAACGCGCACATGTACAGTGATATGCCATTTAAATCAAAATTTAATATCATGATTCGATTTGTGAAAAGTCCAAAATATGAGTAAGAAAGAACAAAATGACAAAGTATAAAATCCTTCTGAATGAGTTCTCAACACTACAAGAATGACTTCTCGGATAGATCACCGACAAACAAAAGAGAAGTCAACAAGCACCCAAATTCAACTAAGGAAAGCATCCAATCTCAGGCAACAGTTATAGATTAGTTATAACACATCTTCTAAAGACAAGGCAGTGACCGATCAAACACACGATCTGATAACCGTCCAGTAAACCACTCATGCCCGAACACATCCAATTGACTTTCCAAAAGTCAAGGGGTTATGAACAGTTGTCACATGATTTTGACATGCATGACGTGGAACAATTATCATGATGTTTTTCCACACGACTGAAAATAATCGCATGAATAACTAACCACAATCAAAACATAGATCAAACTCTGTAAATACCAACCTCCGAAAAACAAAAGGAACATTCACTTTCAACCAACACAAAACCCCTCATCTCTTCTACGAGGGCACAATAGACCATCTATCTCTATAAGAGCACGACACAACTATCACCATGTCACAACACAGGCTGATAGTCGTATCAGCGACCGACCGTAGAGACGATTTCTCCGCTAGAGACTAGGAAGGCACGCTGATCAAATACTTTGAGTGGATCGTAATTCTCACAACGATTCGAATCAAAACCGAAAACTAACAAGCAGAACGCGTGATGCGCAACTTTGGATCAAATTCTTCAATACAGGTCGGTCTTCGTGGATTTGATTATAATATTGGTGATTGTTTCCAAAGAAACATAATGGAACTGAATTACATCCTAAAAAAACAAAAAAAAAGACTCAAATTGAGATTCCATATAAATGGTGGAAACTGACTGGACATTTGATTTGACCTTTTACTATTGTTGATCTACTATTGTTGAAGACTAATAACAACCATACTTCTTGGAAAAAATTTGTGTTAAAATTGACCCGCAAACCCGTCGGGCTTGGCCAACCCATCCAAACTCGGCCCTGCAAATCCGTCGACTCGGGCGAGTTAGGCCCGACACAGCCCGACATGTTTTCAATTCCCTACCTTTATTAGTGTTTTAGAGTGTCCACACGAGTTTTAACACAGATTTTTTCCAAAAAGGATTGTCACTACCCGTCTTCAACTCTAGAGTTTTTTGAACGAGTTCGCACGAGTTTTCCCCCGGTCGGGCCGGGCCAGATCGCGATCTCGGAGTTTTCGGATCGGGTCAAACACATACAAAATTTGTCAAATACCTAAATAGAGGAGGAGAAGCGGTGTGAAATAAAGAAGCTAACGATTATACCCTTCTTTCCAAACCTGGTCCGACAAACTCGTGGCCCGGCCAACCCGTTGACTCAGGCGAATTCGACCCGATCCTACCTGGCCCGACCCGTTTTCAATTTCCTACCTCATTTAGTGTTTTAGAGTGGTAATTACTATTTAATTGTTAATTTACATTAAATTTATTAATTTGCAGTTATGCTGGACAATAATAAAACATTGTGTTTTACTTGAATAAATATGTAATTATGAAATTTGAGTGGATAAATATGTAATATTGAACTTTTAGAAGCCTTTGTATGAAATTTTTTGTGTTTTAAATGGATAAATATGTAATTATGAAATTTTAGTGGCTAAATATGTAATATTGAAGTTTTAGAGGCCTTTATATGAAATTCTGCCATACAACTAATATGTTATTTATTCACCAGTGTTTTAAAATAAAAGATATGCCTCTGAATATGTGTTAAGTCAAAATTGTATACCCAAAATCGTAGGATTTATTGTGTAGAAAATAAGTTATGGAAGCACAAGAGACCAATTCTGAACGATTCGAAGCAGAAAGGAGCAAAAACAGATAGCCTGAGGAGTTACAAGATTGATTACAGTCATAGTCACACCTCACTATGACCGTAGTCAAGTCCTCAGCCTGGATCCAGATACTACGCAACACCACTACGATCGTAGCCACAACCATTACGATCGTAGGCATGCCTTCCATAGAGCTCCACTTTTTAGGACTTAGCCACCGGAGCCTTGATTCCAGTCACTACGGTCGTAAGCCCCATTGGTTACGATCGTAGGTTGCTTTTCTTGAGAGCTCAAACTCTGAACTTAGCCAGATTTTAGCACAAGAGACCCAGTTACGACCGTAGTCACCCATGACTACGATCGTAACCGTCACCGACAAAGCACATAATAGCCTCCACGCCTTGGTTTTTGACTGTTTCTGCACTGGCTACAGTTGTAGTGATGACCATTACGGTCGTAGTCAGAGTTGGCAGAGCAGTTTATTTTCTATTTTTGGGGATTTTGAGGGCTTGTTTTGGGATTTTAGCTTTTCTTATAAATAGGAGGGTTCCATAACAGAAAGAGGTCTAGATTTTTAGAATTGAGTTCTTCCATTATTCATCTTAGGAGAGAAAGAGTGATCTTAGAGAGAGAGAGAAAAAGAAGAAGAAGAAGAAGAAGAAGAAGACCCTTGGATTCATCATCCCTTTCCTTGGTTTATTCTTTCTACCCTTCTTTTTACTTTCTTTTTGAGATTTATTTGTTGTATTTGTTAGTGATTGTAAAGGAGATTTTTGCTAATTGCGCAAGACAAAGATCAAATAGTTGTGCGGAAGCAATTTCAATTATAATTAAATCTTTTAGACCTTAATCACCTAGCCAAGTAAAAGAGCAAGCAATTATAAGAATCAATTGAGCAAATCACAAAAATAGAGATCAAAGAGCTAAAAAGAGAGAGTAAGAGTGAAGAGAGAGCAATCGAGAACAAGTGACACGCTATGTAACGTAGTTCGGCCTATCAAAAGAAATTAGGCCTACGTCCACGGGTCTCCCGGAATAAAACGTCTTTCGGACCGTTTCACTATAATCAAGTATCTTTTACAAAGGGACATAGACGATCTTTAACTTCTTCTAACATAAGTAAGCCAATCTTCTTCTCCTAAATCAATGCACGGGACAACACCACAATACACCGCAACAAGGTTCGATTGACAACACAATCAAGGACATAGATGCACCACTTGACAACACAAATGTGGTGCACCAAAGGCTAAATAATTAGCTAAAGTTTATGTTCTCGAATAGAAAATAAGAGAATAGTAGATATCCTAAGTGCTCTCAGGTTTAGGTAGCTGGAGGAGACTTGAATCAACTTATTGGTATCTTGAATCTGTGAAAATAAGCTTGCAGGTGCATGGTGCATGAAATACACGAAAGGAGACGATGCTTGATCGCTTCCGCTTCAGCTTACGGTAACGATTTATATTGAATTTATTGTTACGTAATTTTTCTTACATTAGTATCAAAGCCATAATGTTCCTTTTCAGTTTTAATGCACCATTAAAACTTTACAATTGATTTCTAATCATTAATTTTGTGTTACATACTAATTTAGAAAAACTTAATCACATAAAAGATGCATAATTATATTAATTACACCTGAAATTTGAGCTTCGCTCAACCTAATTAGAACTGATAATATATGTTAAAGTATTATAAATTATTTTTATATTATAATAATATGAATTATTTTATGAAACTATATATGAGTTATATACATGTGATGTGAAAATAATTATATGAACTATATGAGTTATATACGCTGTGAAAATATGTAATATGATTTATATAATGAGCATGGCTAAAATAATATGCATAGTACACCACATAACGTACTATGCGTTCATTTGTATTTAATTTGGTCATTGAATTGATATTTAAGTTGCTCAATAAATTCTTCATATCAAAATCTTGTAGGAAATAAAATTTCGTGATTTTTAGAGCTTTCTTGCTATTTTTTAAATATTTTTAAAAACAACCCAGAAATGGCACTTTTGTAGTATTAAATCTGGACTGTTTTTAAAAAATATTTAAAAAATAGCTAGAAAGATCTAAAAATCACGAAATTTAATTTCCTACAATATTTTCATATGAAGAATTTATTGAGGAACTTAAATCTCAATTTAATAACCTATATCTATATGCATAGTACAAAATGGGGTGTACTATGCATATTATTTTAGCCATGCTCTTTATATAATTGTTTTACAATATTAAATTTAATGTTATATAAAAAAATTCATACAATATGAAATATTTTATATGTAGATAATATGAAAATACACACATAATATTATTTATAATAATGAGTATGGCTAATGTGAAAACGTTTGCACTTCGGTCGAAGTGCAAACGTTTTCACATTAGCCATACTCTATTTATAATATATGATGTATCTATATATGTATATATAATATGAAATATTTTATACGTACATAGTATGAAAATATATACATCTTGATATCCATACATTTAATGAGTGACTTTTGATATTTATACAATTAATAAAAATAACATAATTAATAATGCATTAAATATAATAATAAAGATACACAATTAATATGAATCGAACAATACGACAGATAATATTAATTATGTTGTCAATTGTATAAACCTCATAAATTTGCTCTTTACCCAAAATACACAAAATAACTCGTCATACTTAGTCACTACAGAAAAATCAACGATCAAAATTTATAATATATTTTAATTAATAATACAAATTCATCATAGCCGTGTCCAACCTTGAACACGGACACACTTTTGTACTATTTTAGATATGTAGCAATTTAATAGACATCTCTAATTCGACGGTCGATTCATTTATTATTGAAATTATATATACAAGAATAGATTAAATTCAAATGACCGGTTCATGATGAATATTAAAGTATCCAAATAAAAGTAAATTCATAAGCGTTCTCTGATATAAATGATGTAATCTTGTTGTTTGCTTTTAGAATTTTGTCATTTTTTTTTTTTTTTTAATTGAGTGAAGTCTTCTGTGGACAAAAAAAACTTTAAATTCAAATCAATTACAATCATTGATTGTTATCAATAATTGTGCAATCAATTCAATTTTGCATCAATAATTGTGCAATCAAGTTAATTTTGATTCATAGCATAATTTGCCTTTTTAATTTATGTTTGAAATCATGTGGTCCTTTGTAACGCTTGTCACCTATGTTATATGAATACTTCATCGTACTACATATCTGATATTCGAATACTCAGATGTTTCTTGAAATACGTATTTGATATGCTACATAGTGTTTCTGTGACGTGACGTATTGAGATTGGCGTATTCGATTATTTTAGAAAACTTTTGGACAATAAGTCTTCGTCTCTTTCATTGACCGAGGGATTTGATCTCTGATACGTCTCAATACGTTTCGAAACTCCATGTGACAATCAGGTATTGTAAAACCGCTGATAATCATTGTTATATCGCTAAAAAATGAGTGAAACTGAAGCATAAAGGAGATTCGAACTCATGACAAGTTACACTATTAATTTTGTTTATTAAATTCTAATGTTTCTAATTAATTTTTAATTAACATTTAATATATATATAACTGCATTCGTATCTAATAATTTTTTAAATCACTGTATTATCGCACTTGTAACATATCCGATACGATGTCCACACTAGCACACGTGCAAAACTCGTTATCCATGACCTGCCTAAGGTCATCCACGTGTCCTTTGATCTCTATCATCTGTCTTTTCAACTTATTGGTCCTTATTATAGTTCAGCAATCATTTAGTGATAGCATTTATTTACGATGAACAATCATTTAGTTGGATGTTAGTTTGTATTTTTTTGGGTATCTTGGATAGGGCTGCTAATGGACGGGTTTCCGTTCATGTATAGCTCAATTCGCTAGTGAGGAGTTGAAGTTCATTATCAATTCAAGTTCATAATTATCTACTAATATCTAATTCATGTCCAGTTTATCTTATAACCGAATAGTGTCTACTATTTGTCCAGAAGTTAACTATATGAGCATGATTCTGGACACTACAGTGTACTGTTCTCTTTAAATGAAAGCTCTTTCATCACTATATTGAATAATTTAAGTTTCTTTGTATGAATAACTTAGTTCTCTCTTTGTGAAACAGAGAGTTAGAACTTGGTTTATCTATTGGGATGTTTGAACATATTTTCATTTAATCCAAACTGAGTTCGCAATTAGTCCACCATTTGTTCATAATTATTCACGATTGTTCATACTTAGTCCAGTTCAGTTTTATCAATTGAATTTGGACTAAACTTTAACCAAGACCAAAAAATAGTTCATTTCATAAATGTTTAATAGTGTTCAGTCTTTTTGTCCATAAACCGCCCTGTTCATTAACAGTTCTAATCTGTGATAATATTGCTTGAATAAATACGTAAAATAGTCATTGAACAGTTGCCTAACAGAAATCAAATTTATATCAGCAGTGTTGAATAGAAATTTATTTAGTATTTTAACTTTTCTCTATTGTTCTTTGTTTTGCGAAACGGGCTCGATTATCGTACTTCACAAAACATCAAACAAGTGATATTCTGTCTTCGTATCTTCAATTTAAAATTCAAACAATCGATTTAAACGGTAGAACTTTATTCATATTAAAATTTCTTTGAAGGCCGAATTTTATATTTTTTAGAATTTATTTAATATTTTTAAAGAGAGTGAGAAGTGGTTAATCTAACGATTTGGAGACCATTCGATATGAAATATTTTTCATTTCTTTAGAAATAATAAAAAATGTAATTTCGGTTTCTATTGAATTAATATGAAGATCAAATTTTATAAATTATTCATTAGAATTTTAAAATTTAAAATACGAAAGTAAAATACAACTTGATACTTTGTAAATCACCCTATGCTCTTACAAAATAGACAATATGTACTGACCCGCAACATGATATTGTTTTGGCCTTATGCTTTTGCAGGAATCAAACCCCCTTCTCTCCTTTAGTACGGAAGTATAAAACGCATGATCTGATGCTATCTCTTTCCTTTATTTCGTCACACAACAGTAACATTCCTCTCAAAGCAATCAAACACACACATAGTAGGATGACATATTGACATACAGTATCCGATTTATGTTAGAAATCATAAGCCATTTCAACTTTCAAGGAAGAAAAAGAAAGAAAGTGAGAAAAACAATACAGGACTATTAATAGTTTCGTAAGTATTCCTTTTCTCCGCAAGTTCTTCAAAATAAAAGTAACAAAACTCAGGTAAATGAAAAAGGGGTAAATTAAAAAGGCAAACACATTAACTATAAGAACTTTGCATCAACTAGAATTTCAGTTGCTATTTTATTTCTTACTTCTTAGTTTATATACAGTTCACATTCTTGTAAATTGTATTTTCTCTTGAAAATTTTCTTTTCTTTCTTTTCTCATTCAAAAAAAGAAAATAAAGAAAAGAAAATTTTCAAGAGAAAATACAATATACAAATGAGTGGAATTAAAAACTTCAAAGTTTATTTTTCACTCCAGACTTCAAGTCCTTCCTATAGTAATTAAGAAAGGTAAGTATCACACACACCCAACCCGTAAGCGCACGAACCGCATCCGCAATCCCCTCCACCAACAAACACCGGCCCATTCCCTCCCTGCAACCGCCTCTTGGAGCTTCGATGCCCGCATGATTCCTCGCTTGACCAGAAAATTGTCATTGATACCAAGCACAGCCACATCATCACCAGACAAAATATTACGTCATCACCATATTGGTGCTCCATAGTCTTCTCTCTCTCTCTATCACACGCACACAATGAAGCTATACCCTTATTGAAATGAGCCACGAGATTTGTTTGTTTTTTATAGAGAGAGAGAGAGAGGGGAGAAAAAGAGAAGCTAGGCTGCTAGGAACAGTGGAGAGTGACACATTCTTAATTTCCATGCCGTTGGTAAGATGGAATGTTTAGAAAATCCTGACAAGTTACCGGGTCTGACCCGTTATACCCATTAAGGATTATCCAAATAATGTAATTAATTAAATAAAAGCGATTAATGCACATGAGTGATTTGGAATTGGTGTTTTAGCAATTCACTCTGTATATATGCTTGATAATTTATTTGATCAATAGGTAAATGGTTAAACCATGTATGTCAGAATGATCCGACCCGTTAGCAAAATTCTCGTTCTCATGTCATAGTCTGAGAACAAAACACCACCCGCTTTAAGCTGGCGATGAATGATGAGCATGTCACTAATTAGGGAAGGTGGTTGTTGTCTAGCCGTCTTAGTGGTTGAATTCTTCCACAATTAATGAAAAGATGGCAAATATACATTTCGTACTTAGGTGCGAAGTCTAATAATTTAATTTCATCATATGAATTTTTAGTTTCTCAAGTCGTACTAAAAAGTTAAAATAACCTTACGTGCGTACTATTCTTTTGATTTTTAAGATTATATCTAAAAGAAAAAAAATATGATCACCAAACGAGCCAATATATGAAGCGGGTGCACCACAGCCTTGCACTAAAATTTGAGAAAGCTCTCAGCAATTAAATTGGTAAATGAGAACGTGAATGTCAGATGAAGTTAATTGACAATTGTCATTACACACTATTTTGTTACTAGAACCTCCTTTCAAGTTATATCTATAAATATCGTGCACAACTTGGAAGAGATTTCCTACTTCCACTGAATTGCAGAGAGGAAGTAATGCAGAATCATTTGATTAATTTAACTATATCCCAAAGAATACAGAATAAAGCAAAAAAATTCGAATCAGATGCTGAATCCTAATAAACAAACAGATCAACCAAATAAGAATGCAGCAGCTTGCTCCTCATTGCCTTTAAATAATTCCAAGGCATACTTTACTGAATCCCGGTCAAACCCTAGCTCCATGAGCCTCTTTATCTTGGTTTCAAGATCTGAAGACTGTGTTCAAAGGAAAAAAGAATGTCAATACAAGAAGATATTTTCCTTAATTCACCAAGAAATCTATATAATTTTAAATGAAGAATGGAACTAGTAAAACAACATAGCAGCTGAACATCCCCTCTTCCATACCCACACCAAACAGAATAAAAAGTACAAAAGAAAGAAAGAAAGAAAGAAAGAATAAAAGAAGGAACATGTAAAATGAGACGTAATGATGCAGGACGATGCCCAAACCAGCATGATAGATAAATAGCTTTACAATAACCGGAAGTTCAACATTCCCTGCTCTTTTTCTTTTATGTTAGGTCAAAATATGCGACCAAGACCATCCAAGGGTATAGAAGAAACATGATGATTGAGGCCTCATTGGTAAGTGGTACACAACAGCACAGAAGCATACTGCTCAGTCTTATTGTCGACTACAAACTGCCAGGAGTTAACTAGTATGCTATCAGATTAAAGCATGATCATGGCATAAGTAACAACACAACAGCTTGATTTATCTTCCTTGGTAACTATAGATCAATTTGAAAAGGTATTACTTACCACAGCTGGAGCTGAAGATGGAGATCCTATAAATTCACAGGAAATAACAGATATATCAGAACACCGTTCATGGTTTACAAGTAGTAACTAAAACTGAAAACAAATGCCGAAGCCTACTTTGCTCGAAAAAAAAAATTGAAAGTTCATTGGAGTGCCATTACTACAGCCCCAAGTAAGAAGAAACCAAACCAAGCTTTCAAGCCATAAAAAGTAAAACACACACAGAGGCATGCAAACCTGGTAGGATGGGTTTGAAATAGTAACAAAATGTGTGTAAGAGATGTGAGACACAAACCTGATGTGCGGGCTGGGGAAGGTAAACTGGGGGTCCTTTCTCTTGTCCCTGAAGATTCCTACAGTTTTTAGCAAAACAATATACAGAGATTTGTTACTCTATTTAACTTTTTTTTCGGGGGGGGGGGGGGGAAGCAATTGGTTCATCAAGCTTCTCATGTTATTTGATTGGTGCTAGCCTCAACAACCTTATTAATATAAGGAAAAAATAATTAAATATAAAGAAAGTTCTCACTGGAGCAGATCCGGCGGCTTTTAAGTTGGCAAGCCTCTCTTCACGTGCATGTGCAGGGATATCCTTTTCTATTAATAGAAACAGCATATATCAGAATAATAGACTAAAGAAACACAACCTTATGCAAGCAAATCAACTGCATTCTAATTCAAAGCAAACAAATAATAACACGTAGCAATAGCAACAAAAGAAACCTTGTAAGAAGGGAACTGCGACCTCCCCGCCTCCAACTCTGAGTACATTTTCATTCAAATCAATTATACACTGCACCAAGTTCAAAATAAACCAATTACTATGTTTTTCCTTAAAGAGAATATAAATTGAAGAGAAACCTAAGCATATATGATAGTTCTAACTAAACCTGATGCTTGCGCAACATATCCAGGCCAAAAAGAAACTCCATATTAGGAGCATCCAATACAGTGAAAGAACACGGATAGAATTGTTGCCCAATCTAAAAAAGAGATGAGATTATTAGAAACAAACATACTTGGATCGTAACATCCTTGAAAATGGACCAAAAGGAGATAATACCTTAATTGGGGCAACATGTACCCGGCCTAAGATCTCTGATTGGCCAACACCAACAGCTATACCCCTATAACGCTGATCCAAGAGTCTCAATAATCTAATCACGGACAGTAAGAAAAATGAAGGTAACAACACAACTTAAATGATTAGCCACTCTATGATTATTAGCCTATTTTCTATACAAATTGAAGTTTTGTACACAAACAGAATCACACATTTCATACTAAGGAAATCAGAAAAACACATAAGGTATCTTACCCACAGCGTTCTGCACAACTTTTTGATATTATTGTAGACTGGGCCCCACTGTCAACAAATGCCTATATGTTTCCATGCAGAACATGAAGTCAACAAGTATTGAATAGTAATTGATGTTGTCAATTGTCAAAGCATTATTGTTTTATACCTTAAGAGGTACACCATTAACTTCCATATCAACATATAACATAACCTAGACAGTTAAAAAAAGCATTATAAATACAATAAAATGTCACATTGTACTTGCACAAGATTAAGGTACTTAGATTCAGCAGTTTATGAGTTGCTCACCACTCGAGCAAATGCTTCAGGATTGTGCTCCAAAGCTGCCTCCCAATTTTCATCAATACCTTTCTGTGTTAATCACAATTACACGAGTTACTTGATATAAGCTAATTACATAAAACATTTAAGTCATTATGGTGAAAATATAATTTGACATGAAAACCTGACGAATTGCAGCTTCAATCTTCTTCTGAGCTTCAATATCAAAGGGATCTGCAGTCAACAGAGCCTAATTTTTTTTACAGAAAATGTACTTCAATTTACACACGCAAGAAGAATTATGCATATGTCACGTAAACTTACATATATGACAGTAAAGGACACTTTATTTTTAGAATAATACAAAACAGACACAAAAATTTTGTTTTGCTTTTCTTTTCTATCCTTCTTTTTTTTTAGATAAACAGGAACGCCTACTATGCATTTGCTTAATAATTAAAAAAATGAAGTTAAAATCATTTTTCTGGAAGAAAAAAAATACAAGAAGAAAGTACAGTCATGTTATCCCCAACTAAAAAATAAGCAAAAGTGGCATTCTCCTAATCCCCTTTTTGTGTGCATTATCTTTAACCCTAACCAAACTTATACTTCCAAAGCTTCATGTCCTCTGGGTAATATTTTTCAATTTTCATCAGGCCTTGTGGATGAAGTTTTACGTGCATCATACTGGTTCATTCAACCACTATGCATTCAAAATTTTGTTCAATTAACTTGGAATTGAGCAAATATAACTATCATGAGGACTGCTTTACAATAAAAGTTGAGACCATGTCAACCAGCCTAAACGCCAGAGATAACCCAACTTGGAAATTTCCACATAAGTAATTTTGTTGTATGTGTGTTTGATTCCTTACAAGTTCTTCCTCCTGTTTGCGACGCATTTCAAGTCTCTGATTGTGGCGTAAGCGTAGGATTTCCTGTAGCGCATTTATATCATCTCCTAATATAGCCTGAGCTAGTTGTGGATCATTCTGCAAGTGTCAAAAAGTTTCAAGTTGTTATTCAGAAGTGAAAAGTTAAGTTATATGACAATCAGTTGTCTTTTATGGTACCATAAATAAGGAACTGAGGTCAACTTTCGTTCAAAATGTTTTAAC
>CAXKVX010002049.1:0-19783 GCA_964058865.1 Eleocharis quinqueflora | reverse complement strand
ATGTCGAATGGTTACCACTCATAAATGAAGTAATCATATCAGAAACACTTCTCGTAGAGAGATAAGATACTTCGTGGGGTTTTCTTGAATGTTTGCCAACCATATATGAAGTAAAACTGATATGAAGCACTTAAAATTGTATTATAAGCTTCTTTATGGTGATTTCATTAAAGATTTAGAGTTTTCTTCGAATGTTACCACACAAAAATGTAGCAATCAGATCAGAAATACTTCTCGTAGTAAGATAAGAAGCTTTGTAGTGTTTTCTTTAATCGTTACCACCCATAAATGAAGAATTCGGATAAAAAACACTTCTCATAGCTGGATTAGATGCTTTGTGGTGTTTTGTTGAATGTTTACCACCCATAAATGAACTAATCAGTCATGAGGTGCTTAGTGTGGTATTCTACGCTTCTTCGTGGTAGTTTCCAGAAAGGTTTGGGGTTCTCTTGAATGGTTACCACTCATAAATGAAGTAATCATATCAGAAACACTTCTCGTAGAGAGATAAGATGCTTCATGGTGTTTTATTGAATGTTTACCAACCATATATGAAGTAATCTGATATGAAGCACTTAAAATGGAATTCTAAGCTTCTTTGTGGTGATTTCATGAAAGATTTGTAGTTTTCTTTGAAGGTTACCACTCATCATAAATGAAGCAATCAGATTAGAAACACTTCTCGTAGTAAGATAATAAGCTTTGTAGTGTTTTCTTGAATCGTTACCACCCATAAATGAAGAACTCGGATTCAAAAACACTTCTCATAGCAGGATTAGATGCTTTGTGGTGTTTTGTTGAATGTGTACCACCCATAAATGAACTAATCAGTCATGAGGTGCTTAGTGTGGTATTCTACGCTTCTTTGTGGTAGTTTCCAGAAAGGTTTGGGGTTCTCTTGAATGGTTACCAATCATAAATGAAGTAATCATATTCAAAACACTTCTCGTAACGAGATAAGATGCTTCGTCGTGTTTTCTTGAATGTTTACCAACCATATATAATTTAATCTAATATGAAGCAATAAAAAGGGTATTCTAAGCTTCTTTGTGGTGATTTCATGAAAGATTTAGAGTTTTCTTCGAATGTTACCACACAAAAATGTAGCAATCAGATCAGAAATACTTCTCGTAGTAAGATAAGAAGCTTTGTAGTGTTTTCTTTAATCGTTACCACCCATAAATGAAGAATTCGGATAAAAAACACTTCTCATAGCTGGATTAGATGCTTTGTGTTGTTTTGTTGAATGTGTACCACCCATAAATGAACTAATCAGTCATGAAGCGCTTAGAGTGGTATTCTACGCTTCTTTGTGGTAGTTTCCTGAAAGGTTTGGGGTTATGTCGAATGGTTACCACTCATAAATGAAGTAATCATATCAGAAACACTTCTCGTAGAGAGATAAGATACTTCGTGGGGTTTTCTTGAATGTTTGCCAACCATATATGAAGTAAAACTGATATGAAACACTTAAAATGGTATTCTAAGCTTCTTTGTGGTGATTTCATGAAAGATTTAGAGTTTTCTTCGAATGTTACCACTCAAAAATGAAGCAATCAGATCCGCAACACTTCTCGTAAAGCTTTGTAGTGTTTTCTTGAATCGTTACCACCCATAAATGAAGAATTCAGATAAAAAAACACTTCTCATAGAAGGATTAGATGCTTTGTGGTGTTTTGTTGAATGTGTACCACCCATAAATGAAATAATCAGTCATTAAGCGCTTAGAGTGGTATTCTACATTTCTTCGTGGTAGTTTCCTGAACGGTTTGGGGTTCTCTTGAATGGTTACCAATCATAAATGAAGTAATCATATCAAAAACACTTCTCGTAGCGAGATAAGATGATTCGTTTTGTTTTCTTGAATGTTTGCCAACCATATATAATTTAATTTAATATGAAGCACATAAAAGGGTATTCTAAGCTTCTTTGTGGTGAATTGATGAAAGATTTATAGTTTTCTTCGAATGTTACCACACAAAAATGAAGCAATCAGATCAGAAACACTTCTCGTAGTAAGATAAGAAGCTTTGTAGTGTTTTCTTGAATCGTTACCACCCATAAATGAAGAATTCCGATAAAAAACACTTCTCATAGCAGGATAGATGCTTTGTGGTGTTTTTTTGAGTGTGTTCCACCCATAAATGAAATAATCAGTCATTAAGCGCTTAGAGTGGTATTCTACACTTCTTTGTGGAAGTTTCCTGAAAGATTTGGGATTCCCTTTAATGGTTACCACTCATAAAAGAAGTAATCATATCAGAAACACTTCTCGTAGAGAGATAAGATACTTCGTGGGGTTTTCTTGAATGTTTGCCAACCATATATGAAGTAAAACTAATATGAAGCACTTAAAATTGTATTCTAAGCTTCTTTATGGTGATTTCATTAAAGATTTAGAGTTTTCTTCGAATGTTACCTCTCATAAATGAGGCAATCAGATCAGAAACACTTCTCGTAGTAAGATAAGAAGTTTCGTAGTGTTTTCTTGAATCGTTACCACCCATAAATGAAGAACTCGGATAAAAAACACTTGTCATAGCAGGATTAGATGCTTTGTGGTGTTTTGTTGAATGTTTACCACCCATAAATGAACTAATCAGTCATGAGGTGCTTAGTGTGGTTTTCTACGCTTCTTCGTGGTCGTTACCAGAATGGTTTGGGGTTCTCTTGAATGGTTACCAATCATAAATGAAGTAATCATATCAAAAACACTTCTCGTAGCGAGATAAGATGCTTCGTGGTGTTTTCTTGAATGTTTGCCAACCATATATAATTTAATTTAATATGAAGCACATAAAAGGGTATTCTAAGCTTCTTTGTGGTGAATTCATGAAAGATTTATAGTTTTCTTCGAATGTTACCACACAAAAATGAAGCAATCAGATCAGAAACACTTCTCGTAGTAAGATAAGAAGCTTTGTAGTGTTTTCTTGAATCGTTACCACCCATAAATGAAGAGCTCGGAATCAAAAACACTTCTCATAGCAGGATTAGATGCTTTGTGGTGTTTTGTTGAATGTGTACCACCCATAAATGAACTAATCAGTCATGAAGCGCTTAGAGTGGTATTCTACGCTTCTTTGTGGTAGTTTCCTGAAAGGTTTGGGGTTATCTCGAATGGTTACCACTCATAAATGAAGTAATCATATCAGAAACACTTCTCGTAGAGAGATAAGATACTTCGTGGGGTTTTCTTGAATGTTTGCCAACCATATATGAAGTAAAATTGATATGAAGCACTTAAAATGGTATTCTAAGCTTCTTTGTGGTGATTTCATGAAAGATTTAGAGTTTTCTTCGAATGTTACCACTCAAAAATGAAGCAATCAGATCCGCAACACTTCTCGTAAAGCTTTGTAGTGTTTTCTTGAATCGTTACCACCCATAAATGAAGAATTCAGATAAAAAAACACTTCTCATAGAAGGATTAGATGCTTTGTGGTGTTTTGTTGAATGTGTACCACCCATAAATCAAATAATCAGTCATTAAGCGCTTAGAGTGGTATTCTACGCTTCTTCGTGGTAGTTTCCTGAACGGTTTGGGGTTCTCTTGAATGGTTACCACTCATAAATGAAGTAATCATATCAGAAACACTTCTCGTAGAGAGATAAGATACTTCGTGGGGTTTTCTTGAATGTTTGCCAACCATATATGAAGTAAAACTGATATGAAGCACTTAAAATTGTATTATAAGCTTCTTTATGGTGATTTCATTAAAGATTTAGAGTTTTCTTCGAATGTTACCTCTCATAAATGAGGCAATCAGATCAGAAACACTTCTCGTAGTAAGATAAGAAGTTTCGTAGTGTTTTCTTGAATCGTTACCACCCATAAATGAAGAACTCGGATAAAAAACACTTGTCATAGAAGGATTAGATGCTTTGTGGTGTTTTGTTGAATGTGTACCACCCATAAATGAACTAATCAGTCATGAGGTGCTTAGTGTGGTATTCTACGCTTCTTTGTGGTAGTTTCCAGAAAGGTTTGGGGTTCTCTTGAATGGTTACCAATCATAAATGAAGTAATCATATTCAAAACACTTCTCGTAACGAGATAAGATGCTTCGTCGTGTTTTCTTGAATGTTTACCAACCATATATAATTTAATCTAATATGAAGCAATAAAAAGGGTATTCTAAGCTTCTTTGTGGTGATTTCATGAAAGATTTAGAGTTTTCTTCGAATGTTACCACACAAAAATGTAGCAATCAGATCAGAAATACTTCTCGTAGTAAGATAAGAAGCTTTGTAGTGTTTTCTTTAATCGTTACCACCCATAAATGAAGAATTCGGATAAAAAACACTTCTCATAGCTGGATTAGATGCTTTGTGTTGTTTTGTTGAATGTGTACCACCCATAAATGAACTAATCAGTCATGAAGCGCTTAGAGTGGTATTCTACGCTTCTTTGTGGTAGTTTCCTGAAAGGTTTGGGGTTATGTCGAATGGTTACCACTCATAAATGAAGTAATCATATCAGAAACACTTCTCGTAGAGAGATAAGATACTTCGTGGGGTTTTCTTGAATGTTTGCCAACCATATATGAAGTAAAACTGATATGAAGCACTTAAAATGGTATTCTAAGCTTCTTTGTGGTGATTTCATGAAAGATTTAGAGTTTTCTTCGAATGTTACCACTCAAAAATGAAGCAATCAGATCCGCAACACTTCTCGTAAAGCTTTGTAGTGTTTTCTTGAATCGTTACCACCCATAAATGAAGAATTCAGATAAAAAAACACTTCTCATAGAAGGATTAGATGCTTTGTGGTGTTTTGTTGAATGTGTACCACCCATAAATGAAATAATCAGTCATTAAGCGCTTAGAGTGGTATTCTACACTTCTTCGTGGTAGTTTCCTGAACGGTTTGGGGTTCTCTTGAATGGTTACCAATCATAAATGAAGTAATCATATCAAAAACACTTCTCGTAGCGAGATAAGATGATTCGTTGTGTTTTCTTGAATGTTTGCCAACCATATATAATTTAATTTAATATGAAGCACATAAAAGGGTATTCTAAGCTTCTTTGTGGTGAATTGATGAAAGATTTATAGTTTTCTTCGAATGTTACCACACAAAAATGAAGCAATCAGATCAGAAACACTTCTCGTAGTAAGATAAGAAGCTTTGTAGTGTTTTCTTGAATCGTTACCACCCATAAATGAAGAATTCCGATAAAAAACACTTCTCATAGCAGGATAGATGCTTTGTGGTGTTTTTTTGAGTGTGTTCCACCCATAAATGAAATAATCAGTCATTAAGCGCTTAGAGTGGTATTCTACACTTCTTTGTGGAAGTTTCCTGAAAGATTTGGGATTCCCTTTAATGGTTACCACTCATAAAAGAAGTAATCATATCAGAAACACTTCTCGTAGAGAGATAAGATACTTCGTGGGGTTTTCTTGAATGTTTGCCAACCATATATGAAGTAAAACTAATATGAAGCACTTAAAATTGTATTCTAAGCTTCTTTATGGTGATTTCATTAAAGATTTAGAGTTTTCTTCGAATGTTACCTCTCATAAATGAGGCAATCAGATCAGAAACACTTCTCGTAGTAAGATAAGAAGTTTCGTAGTGTTTTCTTGAATCGTTACCACCCATAAATGAAGAACTCGGATAAAAAACACTTGTCATAGCAGGATTAGATGCTTTGTGGTGTTTTGTTGAATGTGTACCACCCATAAATGAACTAATCAGTCATGAAGCGCTTAGAGTGGTATTCTACGCTTCTTTGTGGTAGTTTCCTGAAAGGTTTGGGGTTATCTCGAATGGTTACCACTCATAAATGAAGTAATCATATCAGAAACACTTCTCGTAGAGAGATAAGATACTTCGTGGGGTTTTCTTGAATGTTTGCCAACCATATATGAAGTAAAACTGATATGAAGCACTTAAAATTGTATTATAAGCTTCTTTATGGTGATTTCATTAAAGATTTAGAGTTTTCTTCGAATGTTACCACACAAAAATGTAGCAATCAGATCAGAAATACTTCTCGTAGTAAGATAAGAAGCTTTGTAGTGTTTTCTTTAATCGTTACCACCCATAAATGAAGAATTCGGATAAAAACACTTCTCATAGCTGGATTAGATGCTTTGTGGTGTTTTGTTGAATGTTTACCACCCATAAATGAACTAATCAGTCATGAGGTGCTTAGTGTGGTATTCTACGCTTCTTCGTGGTAGTTTCCAGAAAGGTTTGGGGTTCTCTTGAATGGTTACCAATCATAAATGAAGTAATCATATCAAAAACACTTCTCGTAGCGAGATAAGATGCTTCGTGGTGTTTTCTTGAATGTTTGCCAACCATATATAATTTAATTTAATATGAAGCACATAAAAGGGTATTCTAAGCTTCTTTGTGGTGAATTCATGAAAGATTTATAGTTTTCTTCGAATGTTACCACACAAAAATGAAGCAATCAGATCAGAAACACTTCTCGTAGTAAGATAAGAAGCTTTGTAGTGTTTTCTTGAATCGTTACCACCCATAAATGAAGAACTCGGATTCAAAAACACTTGTCATAGCAGGATTAGATGCTTTGTGGTGTTTTGTTGAATGTGTACCACCCATAAATGAACTAATCAGTCATGAAGCGCTTAGAGTGGTATTCTACGCTTCTTTGTGGTAGTTTCCTGAAAGGTTTGGGGTTATGTCGAATGGTTACCACTCATAAATGAAGTAATCATATCAGAAACACTTCTCGTAGAGAGATAAGATACTTCGTGGGGTTTTCTTGAATGTTTGCCAACCATATATGAAGTAAAACTGATATGAAACACTTAAAATGGTATTCTAAGCTTCTTTGTGGTGATTTCATGAAAGATTTAGAGTTTTCTTCGAATGTTACCACTCAAAAATGAAGCAATCAGATCCGCAACACTTCTCGTAAAGCTTTGTAGTGTTTTCTTGAATCGTTACCACCCATAAATGAAAAATTCAGATAAAAAAACACTTCTCATAGAAGGATTAGATGCTTTGTGGTGTTTTGTTGAATGTGTACCACCCATAAATGAAATAATCAGTCATTAAGCGCTTAGAGTGGTATTCTACATTTCTTCGTGGTAGTTTCCTGAACGGTTTGGGGTTCTCTTGAATGGTTACCAATCATAAATGAAGTAATCATATCAAAAACACTTCTCGTAGCGAGATAAGATGATTCGTTGTGTTTTCTTGAATGTTTGCCAACCATATATAATTTAATTTAATATGAAGCACATAAAAGGGTATTCTAAGCTTCTTTGTGGTGAATTGATGAAAGATTTATAGTTTTCTTCGAATGTTACCACACAAAAATGAAGCAATCAGATCAGAAACACTTCTCGTAGTAAGATAAGAAGCTTTGTAGTGTTTTCTTGAATCGTTACCACCCATAAATGAAGAATTCCGATAAAAAACACTTCTCATAGCAGGATAGATGCTTTGTGGTGTTTTTTTGAGTGTGTTCCACCCATAAATGAACTAATCAGTCATGAAGCGCTTAGAGTGGTATTCTACGCTTCTTTGTGGTAGTTTCCTGAAAGGTTTGGGGTTATGTCGAATGGTTACCACTCATAAATGAAGTAATCATATCAGAAACACTTCTCGTAGAGAGATAAGATACTTCGTGGGGTTTTCTTGAATGTTTGCCAACCATATATGAAGTAAAACTGATATGAAGCACTTAAAATTGTATTATAAGCTTCTTTATGGTGATTTCATTAAAGATTTAGAGTTTTCTTCGAATGTTACCACACAAAAATGTAGCAATCAGATCAGAAATACTTCTCGTAGTAAGATAAGAAGCTTTGTAGTGTTTTCTTTAATCGTTACCACCCATAAATGAAGAATTCGGATAAAAAACACTTCTCATAGCTGGATTAGATGCTTTGTGTTGTTTTGTTGAATGTGTACCACCCATAAATGAACTAATCAGTCATGAAGCGCTTAGAGTGGTATTCTACGCTTCTTTGTGGTAGTTTCCTGAAAGGTTTGGGGTTATGTCGAATGGTTACCACTCATAAATGAAGTAATCATATCAGAAACACTTCTCGTAGAGAGATAAGATACTTCGTGGGGTTTTCTTGAATGTTTGCCAACCATATATGAAGTAAAACTGATATGAAACACTTAAAATGGTATTCTAAGCTTCTTTGTGGTGATTTCATGAAAGATTTAGAGTTTTCTTCGAATGTTACCACTAAAAAATGAAGCAATCAGATCCGCAACACTTCTCGTAAAGCTTTGTAGTGTTTTCTTGAATCGTTACCACCCATAAATGAAGAATTCAGATAAAAAAACACTTCTCATAGAAGGATTAGATGCTTTGTGGTGTTTTGTTGAATGTGTACCACCCATAAATGAAATAATCAGTCATTAAGCGCTTAGAGTGGTATTCTACATTTCTTCGTGGTAGTTTCCTGAACGGTTTGGGGTTCTCTTGAATGGTTACCAATCATAAATGAAGTAATCATATCAAAAACACTTCTCGTAGCGAGATAAGATGATTCGTTGTGTTTTCTTGAATGTTTGCCAACCATATATAATTTAATTTAATATGAAGCACATAAAAGGGTATTCTAAGCTTCTTTGTGGTGAATTGATGAAAGATTTATAGTTTTCTTCGAATGTTACCACACAAAAATGAAGCAATCAGATCAGAAACACTTCTCGTAGTAAGATAAGAAGCTTTGTAGTGTTTTCTTGAATCGTTACCACCCATAAATGAAGAATTCCGATAAAAAACACTTCTCATAGCAGGATAGATGCTTTGTGGTGTTTTTTTGAGTGTGTTCCACCCATAAATGAAATAATCAGTCATTAAGCGCTTAGAGTGGTATTCTACACTTCTTTGTGGAAGTTTCCTGAAAGATTTGGGATTCCCTTTAATGGTTACCACTCATAAAAGAAGTAATCATATCAGAAACACTTCTCGAAGAGAGATAAGATTCTTCGTGGGGTTTTCTTGAATGTTTGCCAACCATATATGAAGTAAAACTAATATGAAGCACTTAAAATTGTATTCTAAGCTTCTTTATGGTGATTTCATTAAAGATTTAGAGTTTTCTTCGAATGTTACCTCTCATAAATGAGGCAATCAGATCAGAAACACTTCTCGTAGTAAGATAAGAAGTTTCGTAGTGTTTTCTTGAATCGTTACCACCCATAAATGAAGAACTCGGATAAAAAACACTTGTCATAGCAGGATTAGATGCTTTGTGGTGTTTTGTTGAATGTTTACCACCCATAAATGAACTAATCAGTCATGAGGTGCTTAGTGTGGTTTTCTACGCTTCTTCGTGGTCGTTACCAGAATGGTTTGGGGTTCTCTTGAATGGTTACCAATCATAAATGAAGTAATCATATCAAAAACACTTCTCGTAGCGAGATAAGATGCTTCGTGGTGTTTTCTTGAATGTTTGCCAACCATATATAATTTAATTTAATATGAAGCACATAAAAGGGTATTCTAAGCTTCTTTGTGGTGAATTCATGAAAGATTTATAGTTTTCTTCGAATGTTACCACACAAAAATGAAGCAATCAGATCAGAAACACTTCTCGTAGTAAGATAAGAAGCTTTGTAGTGTTTTCTTGAATCGTTACCACCCATAAATGAAGAACTCGGATTCAAAAACACTTGTCATAGCAGGATTAGATGCTTTGTGGTGTTTTGTTGAATGTGTACCACCCATAAATGAACTAATCAGTCATGAAGCGCTTAGAGTGGTATTCTACGCTTCTTTGTGGTAGTTTCCTGAAAGGTTTGGGGTTATGTCGAATGGTTACCACTCATAAATGAAGTAATCATATCAGAAACACTTCTCGTAGAGAGATAAGATACTTCGTGGGGTTTTCTTGAATGTTTGCCAACCATATATGAAGTAAAACTGATATGAAGCACTTAAAATTGTATTATAAGCTTCTTTATGGTGATTTCATTAAAGATTTAGAGTTTTCTTCGAATGTTACCACACAAAAATGTAGCAATCAGATCAGAAATACTTCTCGTAGTAAGATAAGAAGCTTTGTAGTGTTTTCTTTAATCGTTACCACCCATAAATGAAGAATTCGGATAAAAAACACTTCTCATAGCTGGATTAGATGCTTTGTGTTGTTTTGTTGAATGTGTACCACCCATAAATGAACTAATCAGTCATGAAGCGCTTAGAGTGGTATTCTACGCTTCTTTGTGGTAGTTTCCTGAAAGGTTTGGGGTTATGTCGAATGGTTACCACTCATAAATGAAGTAATCATATCAGAAACACTTCTCGTAGAGAGATAAGATACTTCGTGGGGTTTTCTTGAATGTTTGCCAACCATATATGAAGTAAAACTGATATGAAACACTTAAAATGGTATTCTAAGCTTCTTTGTGGTGATTTCATGAAAGATTTAGAGTTTTCTTCGAATGTTACCACTCAAAAATGAAGCAATCAGATCCGCAACACTTCTCGTAAAGCTTTGTAGTGTTTTCTTGAATCGTTACCACCCATAAATGAAGAATTCAGATAAAAAAACACTTCTCATAGAAGGATTAGATGCTTTGTGGTGTTTTGTTGAATGTGTACCACCCATAAATGAAATAATCAGTCATTAAGCGCTTAGAGTGGTATTCTACATTTCTTCGTGGTAGTTTCCTGAACGGTTTGGGGTTCTCTTGAATGGTTACCAATCATAAATGAAGTAATCATATCAAAAACACTTCTCGTAGCGAGATAAGATGATTCGTTGTGTTTTCTTGAATGTTTGCCAACCATATATAATTTAATTTAATATGAAGCACATAAAAGGGTATTCTAAGCTTCTTTGTGGTGAATTGATGAAAGATTTATAGTTTTCTTCGAATGTTACCACACAAAAATGAAGCAATCAGATCAGAAACACTTCTCGTAGTAAGATAAGAAGCTTTGTAGTGTTTTCTTGAATCGTTACCACCCATAAATGAAGAATTCCGATAAAAAACACTTCTCATAGCAGGATAGATGCTTTGTGGTGTTTTTTTGAGTGTGTTTCACCCATAAATGAAATAATCAGTCATTAAGCGCTTAGAGTGGTATTCTACACTTCTTTGTGGAAGTTTCCTGAAAGATTTGGGATTCCCTTTAATGGTTACCACTCATAAAAGAAGTAATCATATCAGAAACACTTCTCGAAGAGAGATAAGATTCTTCGTGGGGTTTTCTTGAATGTTTGCCAACCATATATGAAGTAAAACTAATATGAAGCACTTAAAATTGTATTCTAAGCTTCTTTATGGTGATTTCATTAAAGATTTAGAGTTTTCTTCGAATGTTACCTCTCATAAATGAGGCAATCAGATCAGAAACACTTCTCGTAGTAAGATAAGAAGTTTCGTAGTGTTTTCTTGAATCGTTACCACCCATAAATGAAGAACTCGGATAAAAAACACTTGTCATAGCAGGATTAGATGCTTTGTGGTGTTTTGTTGAATGTTTACCACCCATAAATGAACTAATCAGTCATGAGGTGCTTAGTGTGGTTTTCTACGCTTCTTCGTGGTCGTTACCAGAATGGTTTGGGGTTCTCTTGAATGGTTACCAATCATAAATGAAGTAATCATATCAAAAACACTTCTCGTAGCGAGATAAGATGCTTCGTGGTGTTTTCTTGAATGTTTGCCAACCATATATAATTTAATTTAATATGAAGCACATAAAAGGGTATTCTAAGCTTCTTTGTGGTGAATTCATGAAAGATTTATAGTTTTCTTCGAATGTTACCACACAAAAATGAAGCAATCAGATCAGAAACACTTCTCGTAGTAAGATAAGAAGCTTTGTAGTGTTTTCTTGAATCGTTACCACCCATAAATGAAGAACTCGGATTCAAAAACACTTGTCATAGCAGGATTAGATGCTTTGTGGTGTTTTGTTGAATGTGTACCACCCATAAATGAACTAATCAGTCATGAAGCGCTTAGAGTGGTATTCTACGCTTCTTTGTGGTAGTTTCCTGAAAGGTTTGGGGTTATGTCGAATGGTTACCACTCATAAATGAAGTAATCATATCAGAAACACTTCTCGTAGAGAGATAAGATACTTCGTGGGGTTTTCTTGAATGTTTGCCAACCATATATGAAGTAAAACTGATATGAAGCACTTAAAATTGTATTATAAGCTTCTTTATGGTGATTTCATTAAAGATTTAGAGTTTTCTTCGAATGTTACCACACAAAAATGTAGCAATCAGATCAGAAATACTTCTCGTAGTAAGATAAGAAGCTTTGTAGTGTTTTCTTTAATCGTTACCACCCATAAATGAAGAATTCGGATAAAAAACACTTCTCATAGCTGGATTAGATGCTTTGTGTTGTTTTGTTGAATGTGTACCACCCATAAATGAACTAATCAGTCATGAAGCGCTTAGAGTGGTATTCTACGCTTCTTTGTGGTAGTTTCCTGAAAGGTTTGGGGTTATGTCGAATGGTTACCACTCATAAATGAAGTAATCATATCAGAAACACTTCTCGTAGAGAGATAAGATACTTCGTGGGGTTTTCTTGAATGTTTGCCAACCATATATGAAGTAAAACTGATATGAAACACTTAAAATGGTATTCTAAGCTTCTTTGTGGTGATTTCATGAAAGATTTAGAGTTTTCTTCGAATGTTACCACTCAAAAATGAAGCAATCAGATCCGCAACACTTCTCGTAAAGCTTTGTAGTGTTTTCTTGAATCGTTACCACCCATAAATGAAAAATTCAGATAAAAAAACACTTCTCATAGAAGGATTAGATGCTTTGTGGTGTTTTGTTGAATGTGTACCACCCATAAATGAAATAATCAGTCATTAAGCGCTTAGAGTGGTATTCTACATTTCTTCGTGGTAGTTTCCTGAACGGTTTGGGGTTCTCTTGAATGGTTACCAATCATAAATGAAGTAATCATATCAAAAACACTTCTCGTAGCGAGATAAGATGATTCGTTGTGTTTTCTTGAATGTTTGCCAACCATATATAATTTAATTTAATATGAAGCACATAAAAGGGTATTCTAAGCTTCTTTGTGGTGAATTGATGAAAGATTTATAGTTTTCTTCGAATGTTACCACACAAAAATGAAGCAATCAGATCAGAAACACTTCTCGTAGTAAGATAAGAAGCTTTGTAGTGTTTTCTTGAATCGTTACCACCCATAAATGAAGAATTCCGATAAAAAACACTTCTCATAGCAGGATAGATGCTTTGTGGTGTTTTTTTGAGTGTGTTCCACCCATAAATGAACTAATCAGTCATGAAGCGCTTAGAGTGGTATTCTACGCTTCTTTGTGGTAGTTTCCTGAAAGGTTTGGGGTTATGTCGAATGGTTACCACTCATAAATGAAGTAATCATATCAGAAACACTTCTCGTAGAGAGATAAGATACTTCGTGGGGTTTTCTTGAATGTTTGCCAACCATATATGAAGTAAAACTGATATGAAGCACTTAAAATTGTATTATAAGCTTCTTTATGGTGATTTCATTAAAGATTTAGAGTTTTCTTCGAATGTTACCACACAAAAATGTAGCAATCAGATCAGAAATACTTCTCGTAGTAAGATAAGAAGCTTTGTAGTGTTTTCTTTAATCGTTACCACCCATAAATGAAGAATTCGGATAAAAAACACTTCTCATAGCTGGATTAGATGCTTTGTGTTGTTTTGTTGAATGTGTACCACCCATAAATGAACTAATCAGTCATGAAGCGCTTAGAGTGGTATTCTACGCTTCTTTGTGGTAGTTTCCTGAAAGGTTTGGGGTTATGTCGAATGGTTACCACTCATAAATGAAGTAATCATATCAGAAACACTTCTCGTAGAGAGATAAGATACTTCGTGGGGTTTTCTTGAATGTTTGCCAACCATATATGAAGTAAAACTGATATGAAACACTTAAAATGGTATTCTAAGCTTCTTTGTGGTGATTTCATGAAAGATTTAGAGTTTTCTTCGAATGTTACCACTAAAAAATGAAGCAATCAGATCCGCAACACTTCTCGTAAAGCTTTGTAGTGTTTTCTTGAATCGTTACCACCCATAAATGAAGAATTCAGATAAAAAAACACTTCTCATAGAAGGATTAGATGCTTTGTGGTGTTTTGTTGAATGTGTACCACCCATAAATGAAATAATCAGTCATTAAGCGCTTAGAGTGGTATTCTACATTTCTTCGTGGTAGTTTCCTGAACGGTTTGGGGTTCTCTTGAATGGTTACCAATCATAAATGAAGTAATCATATCAAAAACACTTCTCGTAGCGAGATAAGATGATTCGTTGTGTTTTCTTGAATGTTTGCCAACCATATATAATTTAATTTAATATGAAGCACATAAAAGGGTATTCTAAGCTTCTTTGTGGTGAATTGATGAAAGATTTATAGTTTTCTTCGAATGTTACCACACAAAAATGAAGCAATCAGATCAGAAACACTTCTCGTAGTAAGATAAGAAGCTTTGTAGTGTTTTCTTGAATCGTTACCACCCATAAATGAAGAATTCCGATAAAAAACACTTCTCATAGCAGGATAGATGCTTTGTGGTGTTTTTTTGAGTGTGTTCCACCCATAAATGAAATAATCAGTCATTAAGCGCTTAGAGTGGTATTCTACACTTCTTTGTGGAAGTTTCCTGAAAGATTTGGGATTCCCTTTAATGGTTACCACTCATAAAAGAAGTAATCATATCAGAAACACTTCTCGAAGAGAGATAAGATTCTTCGTGGGGTTTTCTTGAATGTTTGCCAACCATATATGAAGTAAAACTAATATGAAGCACTTAAAATTGTATTCTAAGCTTCTTTATGGTGATTTCATTAAAGATTTAGAGTTTTCTTCGAATGTTACCTCTCATAAATGAGGCAATCAGATCAGAAACACTTCTCGTAGTAAGATAAGAAGTTTCGTAGTGTTTTCTTGAATCGTTACCACCCATAAATGAAGAACTCGGATAAAAAACACTTGTCATAGCAGGATTAGATGCTTTGTGGTGTTTTGTTGAATGTTTACCACCCATAAATGAACTAATCAGTCATGAGGTGCTTAGTGTGGTTTTCTACGCTTCTTCGTGGTCGTTACCAGAATGGTTTGGGGTTCTCTTGAATGGTTACCAATCATAAATGAAGTAATCATATCAAAAACACTTCTCGTAGCGAGATAAGATGCTTCGTGGTGTTTTCTTGAATGTTTGCCAACCATATATAATTTAATTTAATATGAAGCACATAAAAGGGTATTCTAAGCTTCTTTGTGGTGAATTCATGAAAGATTTATAGTTTTCTTCGAATGTTACCACACAAAAATGAAGCAATCAGATCAGAAACACTTCTCGTAGTAAGATAAGAAGCTTTGTAGTGTTTTCTTGAATCGTTACCACCCATAAATGAAGAGCTCGGAATCAAAAACACTTCTCATAGCAGGATTAGATGCTTTGTGGTGTTTTGTTGAATGTGTACCACCCATAAATGAACTAATCAGTCATGAAGCGCTTAGAGTGGTATTCTACGCTTCTTTGTGGTAGTTTCCTGAAAGGTTTGGGGTTATCTCGAATGGTTACCACTCATAAATGAAGTAATCATATCAGAAACACTTCTCGTAGAGAGATAAGATACTTCGTGGGGTTTTCTTGAATGTTTGCCAACCATATATGAAGTAAAATTGATATGAAGCACTTAAAATGGTATTCTAAGCTTCTTTGTGGTGATTTCATGAAAGATTTAGAGTTTTCTTCGAATGTTACCACTCAAAAATGAAGCAATCAGATCCGCAACACTTCTCGTAAAGCTTTGTAGTGTTTTCTTGAATCGTTACCACCCATAAATGAAGAATTCAGATAAAAAAACACTTCTCATAGAAGGATTAGATGCTTTGTGGTGTTTTGTTGAATGTGTACCACCCATAAATCAAATAATCAGTCATTAAGCGCTTAGAGTGGTATTCTACGCTTCTTCGTGGTAGTTTCCTGAACGGTTTGGGGTTCTCTTGAATGGTTACCACTCATAAATGAAGTAATCATATCAGAAACACTTCTCGTAGAGAGATAAGATACTTCGTGGGGTTTTCTTGAATGTTTGCCAACCATATATGACGTAAAACTGATATGAAGCACTTAAAATTGTATTATAAGCTTCTTTATGGTGATTTCATTAAAGATTTAGAGTTTTCTTCGAATGTTACCTCTCATAAATGAGGCAATCAGATCAGAAACACTTCTCGTAGTAAGATAAGAAGTTTCGTAGTGTTTTCTTGAATCGTTACCACCCATAAATGAAGAACTCGGATAAAAAACACTTGTCATAGCAGGATTAGATGCTTTGTGGTGTTTTGTTGAATGTGTACCACCCATAAATGAACTAATCAGTCATGAGGTGCTTAGTGTGGTATTCTACGCTTCTTTGTGGTAGTTTCCAGAAAGGTTTGGGGTTCTCTTGAATGGTTACCAATCATAAATGAAGTAATCATATTCAAAACACTTCTCGTAACGAGATAAGATGCTTCGTCGTGTTTTCTTGAATGTTTACCAACCATATATAATTTAATCTAATATGAAGCAATAAAAAGGGTATTCTAAGCTTCTTTGTGGTGATTTCATGAAAGATTTAGAGTTTTCTTCGAATGTTACCACACAAAAATGTAGCAATCAGATCAGAAATACTTCTCGTAGTAAGATAAGAAGCTTTGTAGTGTTTTCTTTAATCGTTACCACCCATAAATGAAGAATTCGGATAAAAAACACTTCTCATAGCTGGATTAGATGCTTTGTGTTGTTTTGTTGAATGTGTACCACCCATAAATGAACTAATCAGTCATGAAGCGCTTAGAGTGGTATTCTACGCTTCTTTGTGGTAGTTTCCTGAAAGGTTTGGGGTTATGTCGAATGGTTACCACTCATAAATGAAGTAATCATATCAGAAACACTTCTCGTAGAGAGATAAGATACTTCGTGGGGTTTTCTTGAATGTTTGCCAACCATATATGAAGTAAAACTGATATGAAGCACTTAAAATGGTATTCTAAGCTTCTTTGTGGTGATTTCATGAAAGATTTAGAGTTTTCTTCGAATGTTACCACTCAAAAATGAAGCAATCAGATCCGCAACACTTCTCGTAAAGCTTTGTAGTGTTTTCTTGAATCGTTACCACCCATAAATGAAGAATTCAGATAAAAAAACACTTCTCATAGAAGGATTAGATGCTTTGTGGTGTTTTGTTGAATGTGTACCACCCATAAATGAAATAATCAGTCATTAAGCGCTTAGAGTGGTATTCTACACTTCTTCGTGGTAGTTTCCTGAACGGTTTGGGGTTCTCTTGAATGGTTACCAATCATAAATGAAGTAATCATATCAAAAACACTTCTCGTAGCGAGATAAGATGATTCGTTGTGTTTTCTTGAATGTTTGCCAACCATATATAATTTAATTTAATATGAAGCACATAAAAGGGTATTCTAAGCTTCTTTGTGGTGAATTGATGAAAGATTTATAGTTTTCTTCGAATGTTACCACACAAAAATGAAGCAATCAGATCAGAAACACTTCTCGTAGTAAGATAAGAAGCTTTGTAGTGTTTTCTTGAATCGTTACCACCCATAAATGAAGAATTCCGATAAAAAACACTTCTCATAGCAGGATAGATGCTTTGTGGTGTTTTTTTGAGTGTGTTCCACCCATAAATGAAATAATCAGTCATTAAGCGCTTAGAGTGGTATTCTACACTTCTTTGTGGAAGTTTCCTGAAAGATTTGGGATTCCCTTTAATGGTTACCACTCATAAAAGAAGTAATCATATCAGAAACACTTCTCGTAGAGAGATAAGATACTTCGTGGGGTTTTCTTGAATGTTTGCCAACCATATATGAAGTAAAACTAATATGAAGCACTTAAAATTGTATTCTAAGCTTCTTTATGGTGATTTCATTAAAGATTTAGAGTTTTCTTCGAATGTTACCTCTCATAAATGAGGCAATCAGATCAGAAACACTTCTCGTAGTAAGATAAGAAGTTTCGTAGTGTTTTCTTGAATCGTTACCACCCATAAATGAAGAACTCGGATAAAAAACACTTGTCATAGCAGGATTAGATGCTTTGTGGTGTTTTGTTGAATGTTTACCACCCATAAATGAACTAATCAGTCATGAGGTGCTTAGTGTGGTTTTCTACGCTTCTTCGTGGTCGTTACCAGAAAGGTTTGGGGTTCTCTTGAATGGTTACCAATCATAAATGAAGTAATCATATCAAAAACACTTCTCGTAGCGAGATAAGATGCTTCGTGGTGTTTTCTTGAATGTTTGCCAACCATATATAATTTAATTTAATATGAAGCACATAAAAGGGTATTCTAAGCTTCTTTGTGGTGAATTCATGAAAGATTTATAGTTTTCTTCGAATGTTACCACACAAAAATGAAGCAATCAGATCAGAAACACTTCTCGTAGTAAGATAAGAAGCTTTGTAGTGTTTTCTTGAATCGTTACCACCTATAATTGAAGAACTCGGATTCAAAAACACTTTTCATAGCAGGATTAGATGCTTTGTGGTGTTTTGTTGAATGTGTACCACCCATAAATGAACTAATCAGTCATGAAGCGCTTAGAGTGGTATTCTACGCTTCTTTGTGGTAGTTTCCTGAAAGGTTTGGGGTTATCTCGAATGGTTACCACTCATAAATGAAGTAATCATATCAGAAACACTTCTCGTAGAGAGATAAGATACTTCGTGGGGTTTTCTTGAATGTTTGCCAACCATATATGAAGTAAAACTGATATGAAGCACTTAAAATTGTATTATAAGCTTCTTTATGGTGATTTCATTAAAGATTTAGAGTTTTCTTCGAATGTTACCACACAAAAATGTAGCAATCAGATCAGAAATACTTCTCGTAGTAAGATAAGAAGCTTTGTAGTGTTTTCTTTAATCGTTACCACCCATAAATGAAGAATTCGGATAAAAACACTTCTCATAGCTGGATTAGATGCTTTGTGGTGTTTTGTTGAATGTTTACCACCCATAAATGAACTAATCAGTCATGAGGTGCTTAGTGTGGTATTCTACGCTTCTTCGTGGTAGTTTCCAGAAAGGTTTGGGGTTCTCTTGAATGGTTACCAATCATAAATGAAGTAATCATATCAAAAACACTTCTCGTAGCGAGATAAGATGCTTCGTGGTGTTTTCTTGAATGTTTGCCAACCATATATAATTTAATTTAATATGAAGCACATAAAAGGGTATTCTAAGCTTCTTTGTGGTGAATTCATGAAAGATTTATAGTTTTCTTCGAATGTTACCACACAAAAATGAAGCAATCAGATCAGAAACACTTCTCGTAGTAAGATAAGAAGCTTTGTAGTGTTTTCTTGAATCGTTACCACCTATAATTGAAGAACTCGGATTCAAAAACACTTTTCATAGCAGGATTAGATGCTTTGTGGTGTTTTGTTGAATGTGTACCACCCATAAATGAACTAATCAGTCATGAAGCGCTTAGAGTGGTATTCTACGCTTCTTTGTGGTAGTTTCCTGAAAGGTTTGGGGTTATCTCGAATGGTTACCACTCATAAATGAAGTAATCATATCAGAAACACTTCTCGTAGAGAGATAAGATACTTCGTGGGGTTTTCTTGAATGTTTGCCAACCATATATGAAGTAAAACTGATATGAAGCACTTAAAATTGTATTATAAGCTTCTTTATGGTGATTTCATTAAAGATTTAGAGTTTTCTTCGAATGTTACCACACAAAAATGTAGCAATCAGATCAGAAATACTTCTCGTAGTAAGATAAGAAGCTTTGTAGTGTTTTC